>VYXD01007595.1:189223-341686 GCA_013397195.1 Hylia prasina
AGAATAGAATAGAATAGAATAGAATAGAATAGAATAGAATAGAATAGAATAGAATAGAATAGAATAGAATAGAATAGAATAGAATAGAATAGAATAGAATATTTTTGTGATCAAGTGCTTTAAATATCATTATATCATCCCTCTTCAACAGCTGTACTAGAGAAAGCCCCATCAGAGCAGGCTGGACCGGAAACACCTTAAACATTGTCACCTTTGAGCTTCGGGTTGCCGTACTTGTAGACAAGTAAATGACACTTATCGGCCTTTATAGAGGTTTTGGGACTGTGACCTCATTATGGACAATTGCTAAATAAGTTCTTTTCAACATTAAGTTGGCATCTAACAGCCTTCTGAAAGGATGCTCAACAGCTGTGTGAGGGAGAAAAAACTGCATACAGGAGGATGAGATCTGAGTTTATCTTCATGTAAAAGAAGAGCAGAAAGAAAATACAGTGAACAGAAAGTCAGTATTAATTTCAGCCAGTTCAATTAAGCTGGAGTTTGAGGACTGTCAGCCTAACATAACAAGATGTGTTTAAAATAAAAACTAATGAGGGTGAACAGCATGAAGAAGCTTTGCTCTCCAGTAAATCAACCCGCAGCATCACTTTCTAAGATGCCTGTGCTAAACAGCATCTCCTAGACTCGACAGGGATGAGAGGAGAAGAAAGGTGCTCCTTGCAGCAATGGGCAGCAGCAGCCCTGTCCCTTTCACCTGGGAGCTGTCTGTGTGGGGTGTTCAACGGCCACAATGCATTCAGACCGAGACATCTTGTTTTACTGACTTCTTAGGCCAAAACAGAGCCCCTAAGGAGCAAGGATAAGGGCTCAGGACACAAAAGTTTAATTTCTATGTCTGTAATTGATTTGATTTGGCTCTGGCTGCATTGTTGGGATTGGCTACCCCCATTCCTCTAGTGGGAAATAATAACCATAGTGATTGTTTGAACAGCTCAGATATTAATAGCATCACTGATATGGTAATATATCCTAACTAGAAATAAGCTTTAAATATGTTGAGAAGGGAAGGGAGCACCTTTAGAGGCAAGAAATTTAGTCAGCCTGTTCTGTAATTGCCATAGTAGGTCCTGAGCAAGGGAGCAAGGGGTTACCAAGGCTGCAGATAAGGCTGTGTACACAGACCTTCCTGCAGCTATTTTGTCTTCCATAAACTTTAAGAGAAACATAAAAGCTGATAGTTTTAATGCATGCATGAGCTACCAAAGGAAACAGTCTGCAACACCTTAAATTTAAGGCCGTCACCAAACAGAGTAACAGACAATTTTGTCAGCATGAGTTTTGTGCACAATATGCCCTTGACAGGAAACAAACTATTTTCCTCTTCTACAGGGCTTGTCATCCTGCAGAAAGGGCAGGCAAGAAGACAGCACAAGCCACTAGCAGGAAAACATTCATTGGCAGCCACTACTCCCAACCCTAACAAATCGATGTATCTATTTTAACTTCGCTGAGGTTGTTCTGCCTGCATGAATCTCCAAAATAAAACCACCCCAATTCTACAACTAAGGCTTAGCAGTACAAAACCATGTGATAAAATGGCAGAGGGGGACAAAAAAATATTAACTGTTACCACAGAGGGAAAATCACTGACTTGGATGGAAGGAAGTTCTTCTGCTTTCATCTGCATTGTTTGTACTACCACATAGTGTGTGTTGCTGTGACATTCAAGTGAAGTTATAATGCCATTCCTCAGATGTAGAAACAGATTCGTCTGCGGTACTACTGGATTTATAGGGGAAATTAGAGAGGTGACCTTTCTCCCTAATGAAATTTCTGTTAAAGGGCTCACTTTGGTAGAAATGTTACTCTGTTATTGGGCAGCAGTAAATCTTATGCTCGAGTGAGTCAGTGCTCTGCAGACAATGTGGCAGCTTCAATGTTTATGTCTAGGTTGAGAAGAAGTGATGTCCAGAAAGTCAGGCAAGAGCTGTACTTTCTTGAGATCTGCAGGGCCTAGGTTGCTGGCGAGGGGAGAGGCAGTGCTAGAGGGAAGGAGCAGGCAGCCCCAGATACGTGGTTTTCAGGGGCTGGAAGCAGCATGTGTCTGAGATGGGTTAGTGACTGCTGTTGCCTAGAATCAAAGACAAAAACTTTCCAAAGGATATTAAGAGTGCTAATATAAAAACCAGATCTTGAATGAAAGCTTTCAGATGCACAAATACAACCCTGTGCACATGTACGAGTGATTTACTACAAATTTTATAAGGTTAATTAATTAGTATATCTAGCAGATACATCCAATAAAAGAACAGTTGCCCCAGCAACCCGCCTGCACCTTGGAATTGTTCCAGGGACTTCTTTGCCCTTTTTCTTGTTATGTCTTCTAAATTCTAGTGCAAAACAGTGTCCTTGTTAGAATTCCTCTTCTTGAAAATAAGACT
This sequence comes from Hylia prasina, assembly GCA_013397195.1. Taxonomy (NCBI): domain Eukaryota; kingdom Metazoa; phylum Chordata; class Aves; order Passeriformes; family Sylviidae; genus Hylia; species Hylia prasina. The sequence continues at coordinate 191,626 of VYXD01007595.1, forward strand.
AAACAGAATTTCAGGAATGTGTTAGAAAGGGTTAGCTTATTGTTCTAAAATGTGAGAGGAAGGGCAGGAAAAGTACTAGAAGCCATATAACTATGTATTAATGGTCTACATAACTACAAGTATATGAAAAATATATGCAAAGAAAAAATCTGCAGGCATCACTTCTGAGTACTTTCAAACTGAATTTTAAGAAAGGGCATGCATTGTCATCTTGTCAGCAAAGACGTGAGGTAGATGAAAGCTTTTTTGTTTGCACAAGAATCAACTAAATGCTCTATTTCTCTCATTTCTTGTCAAGACACAGAAAGACCAGCAAAAATGAACAGTGTTTTTAGGAGCAGGTTTTGCATTAGTATCATTATGAGTCAATGCTTCATGCTAAGTTTCTTTGTATTAGCTCCCACACATAATGTAAATGTATGGGTAACTGCTGCTTCCAGCTCCTTCCAGCACTCAGCCCAAGCATTGTTTTGACCAGGTTCTCAAATGTGCTGGAGGAACGCTTGCACACAAGGATATGCCCCAGCACTACCAGTGTTGCTGAGCACTGGATGTGGTCTTTGTTGCTGTGGTTCTTGGTAAGAGGGGGAAAATCCCCTTCCTCATCTTTAGGAAAAGTCACATAAATTCAGGTCTGGCTTTAAAGTGCTGGGATGCCATGGCAACATTACTTTTCGAAGAGAATAGCAAAACCTTTTGATTCAAGGAAGAAAAATCAATAATTCATGTCTGGAAGGTGCAAGTGGGAGACCAAGGGACTCTGTGCATGTGCCAAGAATGTTCATCATCTCCTGGCATTCTTAAAAAGACCTTTTCCCCAGATCTGCCACAACAGCTCTGACAGTAGTGTTAAAGCCATATTTCTTACATTCCCCTACCTCAGAAGTGTATTTTGGAATATGGATAATGGTCAATCTCAATTACAGTTCTCAATATTAGGGTCTTTTCCAAGTTAAATGACTTTATGATTCCGTGAAGATGAGCTACACCTGGGTCCCCACACATGTAGCAGCTGAAGAAGGTTTTGCTACTGAAAATCAAAAGCTTGAGCGGTCCCCAGCTGCACTTGGTAGCTAAGAGTGCATGAAGTAACTGCAGTGAAAACTTCAGGCCTTGCCTGAGGAGAGAGGAGAGGTGAACAACACCCAGCCTTATGTGTGCAAGCTGAAGTAAACTTTGTAGGGGATTTTGCTCTAGGGAATGTCCCTAAAAGGACTCAGCAGGGGCAGGTGCTGCTGGGACTGCGGCCAAGCAGCTACTAATCCTCCCTGGCTGTTCCCAAGTGAGGCTTGTTGCCGGACGCCGATGAAGCTCTCGTTCCGTTGTGAAGCGGGGCGGCGCGGCACAGCTGAGGCAAGCTCTGCCGGCGGTGGGCGGTGTCGGGCCTGGGGGCCGGAGCTGCCCGAGGGCCGCGCTGCCTCCCTTGCACCGCCTTGCCGCTCGCATGTGATGGCTGCCACCGTGAAGGTCAACGCAGTGAGTTTTAGGGAGCAGACCTGGAGCTTCTGAGTCCTGGGATATTTCTTTTTTTTTCCCAGGCTCCTGTGCATTCAGTTTCATTCTCTACCTTTTTCCTTGGAGATCTTCTGTTTAGGGCCACTTACTGCAATTAAAAAACATTTCAGCTTGGGTCCCCAAAAGAGATCCACTAAAATTATACTGTGATTTGAAAGAAATTTACTTGTCTCTTGAGGTCTTGCTTACAAGCACATATCTTTTTGTGGTGTGACATGTTTAATTATGGAAATCCTTCCCCCAGAAGCATTGCCGTAATGTGAGCTGGATTATGAGGTGCCAAATACGATGGCTAGAACAGAGATGATTTTTCTTTTTTTTTTTTTTTTTTTTTTTTTTTTTTGTGGTGATGGGGAAGGTTATGCCTTGATAAGTCAAGCTTTTCCATAACCTTTCAAGAAAGACTATGAAGAGAAATATTATGTGAAAGTGATTGTTGCAGTATATTCCTGTGTTTTTTGGATGTGAGACATCTGTAATCCATTGAATCAAAGTAAGTAGAAAAAAGAGAGTGATGCTTTTACAGTAATTGGCTATTTTTCTTTATTACTTCTGTCTTTTTCACTTCCTTTCTTTATACTCAGTGTAGGATGAGAATCAAAAGCAAAATTACTGTTTACAGCCTCTGCATTCTGTAAAATGAATCCATGAATGATTAAAAAGTTTTTGTGCTGCTTGCTTTTTAAGTGGGAGTTGTGAAATAAAGCAAGCCATAGTACTGCCATGTCATTGAAGCCGGCTGTATGAGTGTACCTCACTCTGGCAGAATATGTTCTCTATTTAAAACGCCTGTCTCCATGTAATATGATGAATCCCTTAAGAACTACCTTCTTCAATTGCTCTGTGAATTGCACTCCTACTGGAGTCAAGTACATCCAGGCAAATTGGATTATTAGCTGGAGATAAATGGGCCCAGGGACCACTTAACTGCAGGAGCAGTGATGCTCTCACCCTTTAGCTGAGTGTAAATGCTGGCTCTTAGAAAAGCAGGAGGGATAAAGGAAGGAAGTTTTAGTTCTGAACATTGTCTTCTTCCTTTAAGAGGCTCTGTATTAACTATAATGGGATGAATCATAAACCTTAACATACACCTAGAATGAATCTTTAGTTTTGAACACAATGAATTTCAGAAAACGTTACATTCTTAATGGTGATTTTGAAATAAAAGGGGCATTTATCTTTGTGTTTGGAAGAACCTCCATAAAATGATAATTAGTTTAATTGTATTGTAGGTATAACACATATGATCAAGGCCAGCAGAGAACAGTTAGCATGCTTTACACTTCAAAACTTTACAGTGATATTTTTAGAGTACGAGAAGATGCGGGATTGAAACAGCTGGATTTATTTGTTTTCTTGCTGCGTAAAAGTGGTGAGATGGGAGCCCTTACAGAGTGATGTGTGATCCACAAAGCCTGCAGGGAACTGAACTGCAGTGGTCATGGCTGGCCTAGGTGGAGCTGAGGAATATAACACCCTCCAATGGGCAGAGCAAACAAGAGAGGGTTTTTTTCTTGTTGGTTTTTTCATTATTCCTGGACACCTTGCTTAACTCTGAAAAGGGGAGCAGATGCAATCTGATAGCAAATAAAAACTAAATGCAAACATTTCCTACCTGTTGCTAACCTGCCTATTTTATACATGTGGTAGGTAGGTCTTTAGGAAAAAAATGCAAATTAGAAAGAAAAATTAATTGGAAGAATAAGTGGTTTTAAATAAGTGGCTGCCTTTTTTAATAAATGTCTGTCTTTCCTGTGAGGAGACTTGAAATAACCAATGAAATACAGGAAAAGATAACCCATAAAACACAGGAAAATATAGACAGAATAAAGTTAAGTTCTTGGGAACAAAAGACAACTAGAGACACTGGAAGGTAACCAGCTGTTCCTTTAGAAAAAAAGGATTATCTCCCTCATTAGGGAGAAGAGGGAGATGAATGACCTCTGCAAATGGAAATATAAACCAGTCATATTTAATGTTATAAATACCACCCCTTCTGTCATCAAAGGTCACCAGGGGCCTTGAATTTTAGTTGTTGCTGTGGTCAATGTTTGTATAGGCACTGTTAATACTTCCAATTTAAATCTATATATAGCATGTGAAGGAGCAAGTCCTGTCATCTTGGCTGGGAATGAGGGAAGACAGATCTTTATTCACATTAGTGGGAAGTTGTTCGTAGTGGAGATGGGTAATGTACATTGCTTAAAGAGAATTGGCATTTGCTTGTTTACTTGACTGTCTTAAAATAACACTGAACGCACAGCAAAATGCATGTGCTGTCTCCAGATCCTCCCCTCTGTGCGGGCAGGGCTGCTGCACTGGGCAAAACTGTTCCAGTATCCAGCAGGAGCTACTAAAAAACCCAAAGAAATAAAAGACAGTGCTGTGACTAAGGTGTTTTCATTCCAGTATAGATGAGTGTCTATCCATCAACAGGCAACCTCTAAAAGGACCTCTAAAATAACTTTTTTTTTAAAAAAAAATTTGATTTTTAAGAACACTGTTTTGCTCCTTGGAGCAAGGAAAACGAACTCAAAAAATAGTTCTGTAAAGAACATTACTTATGAGCTGGATGCTTGTAACTACACTTTGTCCTTTGGGATCAAGGATGTGGCTATTGCCATGTGCTCAGTGTTTTACAGAATGAATCATATTTCCTCCCTTAGGATCCATTACAAATGCAAAAGCACTTCTCACACTTATTACTGTATCTTGGAGTTCTTTATAAATTATAATCATTAGGAGGTGGACTGCATTGAAAATGCAGGGTATTTATGAAGACTCATTGAAAAATACAATATCTGTAATCAATCTGAAATCATGTACATACAGTTATTTGTCATGTCCTCACCTCCCCATGTCCAGCCCCAAAGGGAAATTGGAGTTAAATATATTCTTTAAAATACTATGAGAAAGAAGTTTGAGAAATCATGAGGCAGAGGTAAGCTCTGAGATTTGATGTCTTGAGCAGGATCTCAACCGTGTGATGCTTTCAGTATGTAATGAATACTCTGGAGGAGAAATATTGACAGCCCTGCATGTCACTTGCAAAGCTGAGCTGAGACAACATGAGGGTGCACAAATTCTGAGCTGTGAGTTGTGAGGAGGGTCCAGGCTGTCCTTATAGAAGTGTAGGCATTTTTTGTCTTGTTTATATTGTTTTGTGGCTTTGGCAGTAAAAAGGTGGCTCTGTCTACATCTCAGGTGATCCTAAATTAGCTCTCTGCTCCTTTTGACTCATCAAAACACCATGAGGAAACCATCTGGCCTGTTAAAATAAATCCACTACAAGTCTGGACAAGCAAAAGATAGGTAGGTAGTGGAAGTGAATATAGGGTGGTCCCTGTGTCTGAAGGTCAAGAGACACAGGCATTCAGTACTACTGTGTTACATGGAGGAAGTGCAGCCTTTGCAGGTTCTGACATTACTGTACACAAAGGATTTACTGTGAGGATCTTATCCCATGCTTTCCAGACAACAAAGGATACTGAAATTTCGCTGCAGTAGGCAGGTGCAGCTTATGTGTCCAGCTACCCTTACTAGGCGCTGTACTTGTACATGTGTGATCAGCTTCTGTGCTGTGATATCTTTAAACAAATCTCGGGTGGCTTGCCTGATTTGGCAAAATGCTGATAAGACTGATTTCCCCAATGGTCTTGATTAGCTTCATTTTACCTTTTACAAGGTGATGGGCTCTATCACTGGGAGAGTTTAAGCTTCTTGAAAGAATATGGGATAGGACCTGCTTATGGGAAAATACAGTATTTAAACCCCAGATAAAGCTTTTGTCCAAAAAGCTGGCTCAAGTGGTGTTGCTGTGACATGTTGCCTGTAGAGTTGGATAACGTGATGGTGCTGAAGAAAGGTTCACAAGCTCTTTGTGTTGAGGCTGTTTGGAGACACAGCAACTGGAAATGGTATTTTTGTCTGCTGACCTTCCATATGGCAGACACAAAACATAAAAACAAAACCAAATCCACTCAGCAGTAGTTCAAGCTACAGTAAGATTTTTTTTTTAAGTGATTATATTGTAAATGGAGCAGACAGGGCTGTAGCTCCCTCCTGTTTATGCTTCCTTAATTCTTAAAATTTCTTCACAGAGCAATGAATGTGTAAGGACATGGCCATATGCAGAACATGCCCATATCCAACCCTTGAAGTCCTGCTTCTCTAACCAGCATACAAGCAGCAATCTCTGTAATGCAGAACCTAGAAGCAGGCAGGGGGAAAAATTCAGCTTGTGTGGATCACAGTAACAAGTTTTATATTTAGACTTTCATTTGTTTCCGTCAGTCCAGATCCTCTTAACTTTTGTCTGTTATTTCCCTGCACTCAGCCCAAGGGCACAAACAGATATTCAGCTGGTGATCAACCCCTAATGAAGATTAACATCCCTGCAGCTGAGATAAAGAAATTGCCTGCCAGCACCCAAAGATGTCAAGGTCAGAGAAGACTGCAGTGACCTAGGTAGAACATCATGAACATCTCTGGAAAAAGATAATAAAATTTCAACAGGGCACTTTGGTCAATAAGACCCAGTGCAAATCTGGGTCAATTATATTAATGGTTGAACAGCCCTCATGAGCAGTTCATCTTGACAGGGTTGTCTGTACTTCCATGCAGTTTTTATTCTGAACACCAGATCTTCCTTGTAAGCTATCTGGGAATAGCAGAGCTATGTTATTCAAACACTGGAAATGCTTTTGTGTAAACTTTTCTTTGCCAAATTAGGTGAATTAACTTCCTGGTATCCCTCCCTGTCAAGTAGGTTTTTCCAGTTCTTGAATTAATCTCTTTAGGTCTTCTGAGTACTCTGCTTATGCAAATCTTTAGTGGGTGAGGAATGACAGTAGCAGTGTCAGTCTCTTGTGGGGACAAAATATCGAGCTGCCCCTTAACTCCTGAACAAAGAAACTGAAACCCCAAACTCACCAGACTCAGTGAAATTGCTTGTTTAGTAGTTGAAAGTGCAAATAACCTATCTGTTTAATAGTAGATTAGTTTGAGTTGCAGATTTTTGTTTTCTTTTTAAAGCAGGTATTGCTCCTTAACAGTTTGAAGGCGTATGTGCATGCCGTATTCTCCCTGCCTGTATCATATCATGGAAGGATTGATAGAGTAGAAATAAAAGTATCACAGGCGGCATCAATGCCCTCCTGAAGTCTTTTAGGTAAAAGTAATAAAGCCAGAAAAAACTCTAGGGACTGGGTTTTGTTTGGGTTTGTTAGGGTCTTTTTCCCCCAGGCTTTTTTGGTCTATCCTCCTACTTAGAAAGTGATCACAGTAATAGAAATAAGGGGAAACATCAAGACTTGAAAGGAAAGACCATGGGTAGGTTTTTGAAAGAAAGGGGAGGGAAGAAAAGGAGTTTAACTTCCAGTGCTGGTCTTCTGTCAGAGTATCCGAGATTCTCTCTGCCTAATTGCAAGGAAAATGCAACTGTGGAAAGGCAGAACAAGTAGATTATATTAGTGTTTTGTAGGGGCATTTGCTTGTGGTAAACACTGAGGCTAGGCTGGCATGGGGAGATAAGCATGAGTAAGATATTTGTGGTTTTCTTGCACTAAACATTAGACTCACATCAGCTGGCATCTGTTGTGGCAACAGATATGACTGCTAAGAAAGTGAGAAAAGACAGATGTTTTCCTCTTTGCTTTCCATGTGAGACACAGGGTTCAGTGACAGAAACAGGATATCCATTAAGCATATAAGTTTCTGGAGGTCTTAGCCTCATGGACTAGTGCTTTTCTACAGCACTGCCTACAGGGTGAAGCCATGACCTTATAAATCTCATCTTTGTTCACTTTTAACCACTTAAGGGCTAGGTCACCAACTGAAGTGTGATTTGCAGGGACAGGCACAGAGACTTTCACCAGTGAAAGTGCTTTGACTTGGTTTGTCTGACCCTGCTCAGGCCTGACCTATCCAAGCACACATGACTGAGCATCCTGAAAGATGGGAATTTGCACATCAGGATATCACCTGAAAAGCTAAAAAACTGTGGCTTTTGCTTGGCTTAAGAGCTGCCCTGACCTGGTCTCTAGAGGGTGTTACCATTGGTAACACCATTGGGTGTTACCAGTGCTATTTCAACTGGGTCAACCTCATTACTGCAGAAACTCTATTTTTAGTAGCATTTATTTTATTTGAAATGCGGCAGGTTTCATACCACTGTGATTGTCCTAATAAGTCATATTTAATCTAGTGGTATTACTCCATGTATGCTATGTCAATATTGCTTGTTTCTTGTCTTGCTACACATAGCAGTTTCATATAAGCAAGAGTGAAATGGAGAGTAAAATTAGCTAGTGGCACCAAAGCTAATGCACCAAAGAGCATTGAATATTGCAAGACCATTAACTGATGGAATAGCTTGCTGTCCTTAAAATGGCACAGTGATAAATGGATGTTGCATCCAAAATATGTGCTCAGTTAGCGTTTTAAATTTAATTTAAATTGATGTGATGCAAATAACCAAGCTATTCTCAGTCTGCTGTTGAGATGAAATAGCTCTATTGACACTACTATGCAAGATGGTCAGCTGCTTCATTTCAGGTGATGTGCCCTGCCAGTGGCAGTTATGTATTGTTTCTGGATGCTTGAAGACAGCTCAATTGCCTGTAATTTCCAAGGTGATTTTGTCTGTTGGAAAACGTTTTGTTATGTCACAGACCTCTAGTGCAAAATCAAGCATTGTCAGCAATCAGAATTTGAGTAAGAGATCAAGGAGAAGAAAAATAAATACAAGCATTGTGGTTCCAGGTTGCAGCTCTAGATGACAAAGATCTGGAGAGCGAGCAACATGGTACTCCTTCAGTGGAGGAGGGGAAAAGAGGTTCAAAGTTGATACATGTGTTACTAGACAGTTATTAATAATTTAGTATTTAGTAATCAGTTGTCACCCACTTCCATACTTTGATAAAAGCAACACTTCACCTTGCTTGCAATTTCAGGTTTCAGAAAATTAAAATAGCATCTGTTGTATGCTGGTTCTGTCTTCAGTGGTGGAAGAGATGTATTCAAAATGTTAATGACTTGACTGTGTGTATGCAGATCTTTGCAGACTATTAATACCACAGTAGTTATTATATGCTTACCGAAGGTATAGGTATTTGACTTTCTCTGTGTTCAGAATGAAGCTGAATAACAAATTCAGCTGGCTTATTAGGAAGGACAGCCAAAACCTTTCCTTCCTCTGTTGATAGTAATCTTGGCTGTAATTTGAAGAAATTATTTGAGGGATGAAATATGGAATCAGACAGTGTGATTGTGTACCAATGAAAATTGATTGATTTAAGAATATTTATGAATGCTTACTGAAATGTTATTATAAATTGCCACATAAACTCTTGTTTAGTTTTCACAGACATGTTTAAACCTGTACTTTACCTGAGTTTTGGTTAAAGAAAAACAGATACAAGCAATATGCAAGAGAATTCTTATGGCTAATAAAACAAGGTTGTAGTAGAATTAACTTTGCTTTGTGCAGGGACTTTCCTCTGTGATTTCATGCAGCTTGTTAGACATTTCTGGTAAGCAATGGAAGATCCTACAATACAAGCAAACTCTGTCATGTCTGATGTTTAGTTTGGAAAAAATGTCATGCTGAGGTTAGTAGCTCTGTGGAGCTCCCTGCTGTATTAGTGGGCTGATGCTGTCAGGCTGGTTCTGGGCTCCTGTCAGTTAAAGGAGCAAGAAGACCTGTGACATGAGCATGAAGGCAGCTTTGGTCAGGAGGGAAACATTTCTATTACACAGAGAGGATTTTGTAAAGGATAGATTTGGTAAGATAATTACCTCTTTTCTGTCTGTACTCAGAAAGTGTGATTCATCTTCTCTGTTTTGAATGCTTTAATGTCACCATCATGTATAGACTCAGTCTAGAAAACAAACTTGGCTTTACATGCCTAACTTCTGGACAGTCTTGACAGGTGAGATGAACTCTACCTTCCCCCCAGCATAGCACTAGGTCTGTGCAGCAAGACAAGCTTTTCGTCCTAGAAGGCTGAATTGCTGGTCTCCCAGCTTCTTCCAGGATACATCTATGTAATACAGACAGACATCTCTGCTGTGGCTTGAGATTTGCATGGATCCTCTGTAACCTTTCCCTTAATCAGGGACTCAGTGGCTGGGGGGTGTAGCAGAGGAGTTGAGGGAGTGTTCTCAGCCAGGTGTGAGAGGTAGGACACAATCAATGTGTGCATGATTGCAATTAGATTTATTGCTAGTAGAGTATATAAATAAAAGCTTTATGATCTTTTACAATGGATTATAGTATCTAAAGGATTATAAATATGAGGAGGTTTAGCTAGAAATGTGTAAGTTTACAGTCTTTGGCCTTGCAGAATTCTCAATTATAAAGCAAGAAAGCACCTAGGTAGCTAATTCAAGATTGTTTCTCTGTATCAGGATCTTAGCACTTTTAGTCACTCATCCTAAAGTGAGTGTTCCCTGTCTTCCCTGTTAAACGAATCCATCCTGAAGTGCTGGCAGATTCAGGACGGCTTGTGCTCAGGACAGCTTCCCTCCTGGGTTGGTAGATGATGTCAGGGAGCAGAATGGTCCCACTGTTATCCAGGAGGAGGCAGTCAGAGAACTCCTGAGCTGCTTGGATGTTCATAAATCTATGGGCCCAGATGGGATCCATCCCTGGGTGATGAGGGAGCTGGCAGATGAGCTTGCAAAGCTGCTCTCCATCATTTACCAACAATCTTGGCTCATGGGTGAGTTTCCAGATGACTGGAAGCTGGCCAGTGTGACACCCATCCACAAGAAGGGCTGGAAGGAAGATCCTGGTAATTACAGGCCAGTTAGCCTGACCTCAGTACCCAGTAGGGTAATGGAGCAGTTTATATTGAGTATCATCACACAGCACTTACAGGATGGCCAGGGTATCAGACCCAGCCAGCATGGGTTTAGGAGGGGTAGGTCATGTTTGACCAACCTGGTCTCCTTTTATCACCAGGTGACTCACCTGGTGGATGCAGGAAAGGCTGTGGATGTTCTCTATTTGGACTTCAGCAAGGCCTTTGACACTGTCTCCCACAGCGTACTCCTGGAAAAGCTGGCAGCCTGCGGCTTGGACACGAGCACTCTTTGCTGGGTTAAGAACTGGCTGGGTGGCTGGGTGCAGAGAACGGTGCTGCATCCAGCTGGCAGCCAGTCACCAATGGTGTTCCTCAGGGGTCTGTGCTGGGGCCAGTTCTGTTTAATATTTTTATTGATGACATGGATGAGGGTATTGAGTCTTTCATTAGTAAATTTGCAGATGATGCTAAGCTGGGAGCGTGTGTCGATCTGTTGGGAAGTAGGAGGGCTCTGCAGAGAGGCCTGGAATGATTGGATGAATGGGCAGAGTCCAGCAAAATGAAGTTTAGTAAGTCCAAGTGCTGAGTCCTGCACTTTAGCCACAATAACCCCCTGCAACGTTATAGGCTGGGGATGGTGTGGTTAAACAGTGCCCAGGTGGAAAGGGACCTGGGGGTACTGATCAACGTGAACATGAGCCAGCAATGTTCCCTGGTGGCCAAAAAGGCCAAGGCATCCTGGCCTATGTCAGGAATAGTGTGGCCATCAGGACCAGGGAGGTTATTCTTCCCCTGTACTCAGCACTGGTGAGGCCACACCCTGAGTGCTGTGTCCACTTCTGGGCCCCTCAGTTTAGGAAGGACCTCGAGACACTTGAGTGCATCCAGGGGGCAGCAAGGCTGGTGAGGGGCTTGGAACACAAGCCCTATGAGGGATGGCTGAGGGAGCTGGGGTTGTTTAGCCTGGAGAAAAGGAGACTCAGAAGTGACCTTATCACTCTCTACAACTTCCTGAAGGGTGGTTGTAGTCAGGTGGGGGTTGATCTCTTTCTCCAGGCAGCAACTGACAGAACAAGAGGACGCAGTCTTAAGCTGCTACAAGGGAAATATAGGTTGGCTATTAGGAAAAAAGTTTTTTACAGAAGGAGTGATAAAGTACTGGAACAGTCTGCCCAGGGTGGTGGTAGAGTCACCATCCCTGGATGAGTTTAAAAAAAGACTGGATGTGGCACTTGGTGCCATGGTTTAGTTGAGGTGTCAGGGCATGGGTTGGAGTCAATGATCTTGAAGGTCTCTTCTAATCTAGTGATTCTGTGTCTGTGTGTGACATCAGTTTGCCCAGATTGTGTGGTCTCCAGTGGCATTATATATACCCTTTTGCAAGCCAGCATGCACCAATGCCAATCCAAACATCAGTGCTCCCCCATGTCTGGAATGCATTCATGACATGAGCTCCCAGACTGTTCTTCTGCAGATACCCGTCTGGTGTTTTCATCTTAGGACAAACTGCATTGCCCATCTCCCGGAGTGGAAAGGGAGAAGAGTGTTTGTGTATGTAGGGGAGGATGCACCAAAGATTTATTTGGGTCAGAAAGAGGTTGAGTCATGTTTTGTTATGCACTACTTACAGAAGATGAAAACCAAGCTGCTTAATACCAGTACTTTCATACCCGCTTAAAGCAAACAGCCCTTTCAGGTGGACCTATGTGAAAGCCAATTTCTCCACCATGCTCAGAACTGGAATGATTTGGTCATCGTAGGTTTTCAAGCTGAATTGGAATGACTGGTCCCCATCAGAGGAACTGAGAGAGTAAGCTTATAGTTTGCATTGGCTTTGAATTTTTTGAATCTTCAGACTTCGTTTTTTTTTTTAATATAGGGAATATGCAGTTAATTAAATAGAGGAAAACAACAGTGCTTGCTTTCATAAGATGGTGTTATTACGTATGTGTTTCATGTTTTATTTCAGTTTGTCAGTTTCTTTATGTTTAGTGCATTCTGTTTCAAAGTAAAGATATCATGAACAAAACTCAAACTAGTGCTTTTAAAAGGAGAGGAGGAGAATGTACCAGGTACTGCAACACTGTTGTGGTTTAGCCATGGCTATCAGCCAGACTCCCACACGGCTGCTCAGCCTCCTCTCCTCAGCAGGATCAGGGGAGAAAATGGGAGGAACGGGGAGGGAAAATGTTTTCTGATGAAGACAGGGAGAGTATTTGCCAAATACTCTCACAGGCAAAATAAGCTCAATTTGGGTAAAATTAACTTAATTTATTGCAAGTTCAAATAGAAATTGAAGTCTAAATGTGGGTAGTGGTAAACTAGAAGGCAAAAATTGAAACAACATTGTTCCTCCCTGCTTTCCCAGGCCCACTTCTTCGCTTGCTGCTCTTATACTTACCCACACCCTTTCACCTCCCAAACCCCAAGTAGTGCAGGGGGATTACCTGTCAATGCTCTTTCAATCTGTGGACTAGCTTCTGAAATAGCACTTACAGCATAGTAACTCCCTGTGCATGGGGCAGTGGGAGACTTTGGGGAGTTATGTCAACACTTTAAAAGACCAGAATAGTCCCTAAATGTTAAGCATAATTAAAAAAAAAAAAAANCTTCGAAGCAATTAAATATAGTAATATTGAGTACATGGATAGACTTTCCTATGCTGTTAAGCTTTAATATGGCCCAGAGCTTAACATATCTCACTTCATATGCTTAAAATACCTTGCAGTTCTAGATCTAGCAGCAAGGACTGAGGACATAATTACTGTGCTTCAGGGCATAAGCCAAAGATGACTCCTGATAAGAAGTGTTTAGTTTGCTAATACATTATCTCACTGTAGGAATTTTTGCCTTGTAGTTGAAGTAACTTATTGCTGGTTACGTGGTCAGAGCATAGATCACACCTGGAGCTCACTTGCTATGAGTTCTGGCTACATCTTTTCTGTTTTATTCTATACCTCTATTGTAGTGCTTTTTTCCCCCTTTTAATTTTTATTTTATTGCTAGTCTAGGTTTTATATCTTTGAAGATATATTAATAGAAGGGTTATTCTTTAAATAATATTTGTATATTTCAAGTACAATTTCTGCAGCTGACCCAAGGAAGGCATTGAGATTGTTAATCACTTAAAAGGAAAGATAGCTCTATACTTAGCATCCATTGAGAAAAGTACTGGTTTACATCCTCTATAAATATTTAATTAACAAAGACAATAGGACCAAACTGTTATAATACAAGTGACTTCCTGCATATGATTACAAAAAGAATTTTCATTTGAAGCCTGATCTATTTTAGCAATATAAAATAAGTTGCCTGGAACAGTTTATTTTTCAGTTACAATAAAATAACCAAATTTGAGCGTTCAGCAGGTACACTGCAAAATTTTAAATGGGAATCCAAATGCTCATCTTGATTTGCTGTTGTTATCTGCAATTTTCAACACTTTTACTTAGGGTGCTTACATTTCCTTATTTTAGCATGTTTTTGCTCTCACTTTTACATTTTACTTGCCTCTTTTCTTGTTCATATAACTAATGTTGTCACATTTTCACAGAATTGTAGAATGTGCTGAATTGCTAAGGACCCATAAGGATCAGTGATATATAGATTTTAGCACTGCAGTTTTGTTTTTTAATATTTCAGCTTTATAAAGACCATGAAAAGCCTATTTTATCCTATTTCTGAATTTGAAGTCTAAAGTTACATGATAGCAGCCTTCTAATATTTGCAAAGGTGCAGTAGGGCAGATGAGATTACAATTGGAAACTCATCAAAGTAAACTGATGCCTCTTTTGGTCCTGGACATTGCAATTAGCTGTCTTCTGCTTCACAAGCAGAAGGGGTGCCTGGGAAGAGGTGCGAGGCTCGTTCTCAGCTTGGGCAAGTCATAAAATTAATTCTGCTGAAATGGATGAAAAAAATGATCCCCCAACAGCAAAAACTGAAGATGAAGTAAGTGTAAGTAGGTGACTTAAGCATTCTTGATTTTCTATGCTTCTTGACATTACCAGATATCTTGTGATCTAATTCTCAAGTATTAAACTTAACATGATAGTTTATAGCTCAGTCTGAAAATGTCAACATGTGTTTATCTCTGGATTGCTAATATTATGTATTTTCAGATAATTGAAATAATGGACATGTCAGTATAACAACATAAAAGTTTATATTGGTGTCATGCAGCATGTTTTTCATAAAATAAGTTAACTTCTAGGCAAGAAAGAATGGCAACATTAAAGGAGGCAAAGTGTTTTGCTTTTCCGAGAGAAGACAGAGAAGGGGATTGTTGTATGAGTGCTAACTCATGACAAAGATGTAATTAAATAATTTAGTGTATGGTGATAGTCAAATTGCAACATTAGCTGGAAACCAGTTCTAGAATACAAGAACTAAGTTGCAATAGAGAGGAAAGGTGAATTGAGAATTATGGTCCTTATTGAGGGCAGGGAGCAGCTTAACTTTGCTGTCGCTTTCCTTACTATAAAATGTTTATGGTAAATTAATAAAACATGGAAATATTGATAATGTAACACACAGCATTCAATATTCCTATGAATCCCATGTAACAGAGAACATTGTCATGGAAAGCTTGATGCATGAATTTTTTAAAAAAAAAATAAGATGAGGATTGCAGTAGATGCAATGAAGACATCAGCTGAATCAAGTGCACACTTATATATCCACAGTATACTTTGAGTAATTTTTAACAATACTTGACAGGATTTAATTTTTAATAATAAATCTGATTAGGTCCAGAGCCACAAAAAGAAATTACATGGGGAAACCTTAATATAAAATATTATTGTGGGAATCTTGATGATAGTGACCAAAATTTCAGATGTCAGAACTAAGCATTCATTGAGCTGCTTCAAACTGGCCTACTGAACACCTGAGTGTATAAAGGAACTTTGTGACAATCCAGAGCTTTAAACAAACAAACGTTCATTTTCATCCTCAAAGAGACTCAGTAAGGTTTGTAAAAAATGCAGAAGATGGGTAAATCAAGTGGAGAGCACACAAAACAAGTGCAGTTAGTTACCTAGATAGAAGACATGAATCTGAAATGTTCCAATTTTGTGTTTGAAGATTTTGTTTGAGGAAATTGTAGAAGGTCATACTTAGTCTTTTAACTCTGCTTGTTATTAGTTATTACCAAGTTTTCTTCTCCTCTTAGAACATCCTGCACTCTGAGATCAAAGATTGCTATCTGTTGTATTTGACTATGGGACCAGCAGGATATTTGTGGGGATGTTTCTTATGCTTCCTCTGGGGGTACAGAGAGGTCTCTTCTTGATAGTATTGCTAGTGCAGACTATCAGAGAAAGGTAACAAAAAATGTATTGGTAAAGACTTCTTCAGGTTTTTAATTTTTTTTTAAGAACAGAGCTAATAAAGACAAGAACAGATTTCTTGGAATGTTGATCCTCTGAGGTTTGAATAACTCCAGGTGTGGGGGACCCTGACCTCTCTGGGTGTGGCACAGGTGCATGGCCCTTGTGGTGAAATACATTCTTCCCCCTCCTGCAGTGTAGCTGGAATGTCCACTGCTGCTGTATGTGACTGTTGTGGTTCTCTTTTCACTGTGCATGAGTGAGAAAAGTGTGGCTCTGTCTTTTCCATAGCTCAGTTTAGATATGGAAATCTATAATTAGATTACTCACACTGTCTTTGCCTTCTTGTCTCCTGCTGAACAACCCTAGGGCTCTCAGCTTTTTGCTGTACATCATATCCTCCAGCTCCTTACCTCTGTGAATCATTGGAATCCTGTTCCCCTGGAATCACTCTGAATTATCAACATTTCTCTTATCTTGAAAGACCCAAAACATAGATGGGCATCTCCTACTGTTAAGCAAAAGGAAAGAAGCACTTATTGTAGGTTATTTCACAACTCCACTTCTGCAAATAGCTGGCAGCTGTGCTTATCATTCCTGTGTGTCAAGCTGCATCAGCACAGAGATTTTGTAGCCACTGTATTAAATTTGGCATCCCACACTGAAAACTCAAGAGTGAAATTCTCAGCTGGTTACTTCCTGACTTTCATGGTGTTCTTTCTCGTCAAGTGTAATATAATTAGTAGGGATGAAAAATCACTGTTATATCCACACATTTTAGTTTACAACAGATTACACACTCTTTGCAGGCTACCTTCTGAGAGGCTTCAAACAATGCAATGCTGGTAAATAGATGAGCATCTTGGTGCACCTTTCTCCTCATCGTCTACCCACTGTAGTTCTTCAGAGGCTAAAAAGGGCCTATTGAGCACAGGGAGCAGCTAGGTCTGCCCAAGTCAGGGGTTCTGCTGTTAAGTGTGTCTCTTCTAGTGTGATTGTGAATTCCTCAGTGTATTTTTGTGTGGGCACAGAAGGGGGTAGTTGATAGGACAGTGGTTTGTCCCTCAGAGTGAGGCTGTCAGCATCTTGACCAAATCATAGACCAGTTGTCACTGGTTGTTGTCAGAGCTTTTTGATTTGCACTGCTTAGAAATTTTGTACCACTTAAAGGGCTCTCTGAGTGGCATAAATTCAGCTCTGAGGGAGACTCTCTTGAAAGAGTCCCTTAAAATGAATCAAGCTGAGCCAAAAACAAGGGAAAAGATGTATTTGTGTTGGTCTTCATCTTTAAAATGATGAAGTTCAGTTTAATCCTCATATATATGAGCTCCTCAGGCACATAATTTTGTCTAAGATGTTGCACATCATAGAAGACTGTGCACTAAAACCCTTGCTGCTGATTGCTGACTGGTATTTGTCAACACCTGCAGTCATGGACAGCCCACAACTTCCTAAGGCCACTCCTTGAGAGCATCCCTCTCACTGGCATCAACATGTTTTTAGAGTATTTTGCCTGCATGCTCCTTGTTTATGTAGCAATATTATCTAACTTATGCTGTAATTTTTGTGTAAGGAGGAAATGTGTGGTGGGGTTTGTTGTGGGGTTTTTGGTTTTTTTTCTTGTAATTTAATTCTGGTGCAGCTGGGTGTAACAGCTAAAACTGTATTCATATCCAATGCACTTGGTCAGCAATACTCTGAGTGGTCCAGGAATTTGCCAGCTAAACTCTGCAGAGATAAGACAATGAATTGACTTGAGAAAGGTGATTGAACCTCTAGCTGATCTCACAACAAACCATTTGACGGTGACAGGAGCTACTCTAAGAGAGAATTTTATGAAGTACCAGAGACTTCTTCAGACAGCTCTTGCTGTGCCTACAGCAACTGATAAACATTTTTTGTCTGCCTAAATGTGTTGATTATCTTCTGCAGAGAAAAATACCTGATGGGTGGTGGTGGTGTTTGGTACAAATGGGCTTTCCAGAACAGGCAAGCTGTAGATACCTTATAGGAAGTGGAAACTACTCCTGCAAATACAGAAATGGTCATCCAGTCTTTTGTACCTGCATCAGATAGTCAGGACATATTTTGGATCCATCTTAGAGAATTTGGGACCGTAGTTCAAAATAAAGTGTCAAGCGTTTGGATATCCAGGTGATGATTTTGTGCAGGTCCCATCTCAGCAAAACCTGTGCTGTGCTTTTCTGTTCACTGGAGGTAACTTCTCAGAGGGAGCTGGATATGCAGGAAGAGCCTGTTCATAGCCACTGCTCCACAGCCTAAAGGAAGTGGAGACTTTCATCTGAGGAATGAATTGGTTGAGACTTGTTGATAAGTCATTTCCTGCTAGAAACATTCCACAATTTTTGTTGTCTTTCAACTTATTTTAGGCAGCCAGCATTTCAGTCCAAATGGTATCTGCAGAAGACAAGTTGGCAAAGAGGATTCTGGCAAGGAAAAAGCATGACAAATTGAAGAAAAAAGATAAGTTGCTATGGAATTTTCAAAACAAAATAATTCTCTTTACCTTCATTCTATTCATTTTAGGAGTTGTAACCTGGACGTTACTGTGGCTCTTCATTGGTGAGTTGCTGAGAGTTCATGCCAACTCCATATATCATTATTGCCAGTAGTATTTTCAGATGATTTTAGGATCTCAGTTTTCTTGAAGGCTGTTTCTAAAGTAAAAATGGAAATTTTAAAATGCAGTCTGAAAAACTTCTGTCTTTGCTAAGACTTAACAAATAATTAGAAAAGCTGGCTTTAGGGAGCGTGACTTTATTTCAGCATTATGCAAAACATTTTAATGTGCAAGCTGATTTGCACAGACCTGACAGGTTTTTATGAGCTTGATTACTCAGAAATTTTGCCTTCCAATGTGTTTCTTGGCCTTCTGAAGTTCAGGTAAATCCTTTATTTTTCAGAATAGATTTAAGGAAGTAAAAGGGGGGTAAAATAAATGTGTGTGTAATTAAGTCTTAAAAGCTATGTTTTCCTCTTTAGGCCCCTAATGCTAATACTGCCTAAGATACCTTAGGGATGCTCTGTCGCATTCCCCGGGGTTTCCTCACCTCAGGGTGCTTCAGGGAAGGCGGCATTGCACGGGGTGCGACATTACCCCCTTTGCGAGGTCTGCAGGTCCCAGTTATTGAAAGCTGCAGCACAGGGACATACAAACAGCAGCCCGGGTCTTGGGGGTTGAA
This sequence comes from Hylia prasina, assembly GCA_013397195.1. NCBI lineage: Eukaryota > Metazoa > Chordata > Aves > Passeriformes > Sylviidae > Hylia > Hylia prasina. Next base: position 210,481 of record VYXD01007595.1, read on the forward strand.
CAGAGAAGTTTATTCAATGCATGATGGAATCCAAAGACGGCCCCTCCCCGTGTTCTGGGTCTTTTATGCACACAGAAAGCGGAAGGGGTTGGAGTTGGTGTACATTATCCAATGAGGACAGAGCACAAGAGGGGATTAGGGGAAGTACCTGGGTATTGGCTACCAAGGGAAGGATTGCAACACCTGGGACAAACCAAAAACTAGGGAGAATACAGGGGTGTGCAGGGTTAAACCATAAAATGAGAATATGGGTATGAAATGACCTAAAAGGCACACTGCAACAATGCTCCAGAATCTCATGTTGATACTGCCTTCAGTTATGCTGGCTCGTGTGAATGGTGGTGTTTTGTCTTGTGGGTAGGTAACAGAAGCTCAATTAACCATAGTTTGGTATACATCTGGAATAGTTTGGTATAAAAGTGTAGTGTTCTTTGGGTAGTTGTTTCAAACTAGACAGTAGATTAGGCCAAATAGATTAATTTTGTTTCAAATTTCATAAAAAATCTTCATTGTTTTTTTAAAAAGGCTGTCTTCTCTGTTTCTTGCAGTTCAGGCAGAAAACAAAGATGCGTTGTATTTTGTTGGACTGTTTCGTGTTGCCAACATAGAGTTTCTTCCAGAATATAGGCAGAAAGAATCCAAGGAATTCCTCTCTATGGCACAGACTGTGCAGCACGTGGTAAGATGGGTGGGCTGCTTGGTTAGCAAAAAAGATCAGAGCTGTGAACAAGTGATGTTCAGATGCCATTGAGGCTGCTGAGGTGTTCTTCTAACTTTTCCTTCCCAGAGGAGGATTATGTTCAAGCAGTGGCTGTCTGGAGGTATGAAGGAAATGACTGCTTTCAGCTTGTTAATCACAAACTGAATTTTGAACAGATCTGGTTTATACATTTGGCTTAAAATTTTATATACTTTCACCCATAAATTATGATCTATTACTAAAATTCTACAAAAGTCCTTAAATTCAAATGCCACTTTTGAAATATGAAACAGATGAAATCTTTTGCATTTACACTGGTATCTTCTGCCTTAAAGCATCTATAATTATCCTAAGGTTCACAAACATATTTAAATTTACATTTCCTTCTGATACGAGGTATTTTAAAGACCATTAATCTTCCCAAACACCTTGCATTGGTCAAAGCAGAAATAGTACTCTGGATCAATAGCTGCTCTACAGTGTGAAGAAAGGGATGGGAATCTTGGTTATAAGGGAATTTGACTTTAAAGACATTTGGTGTAGGGAGCAAAAATACATTATTGCCAGGAACTGCGGACTGTCCACACAAGGATTCAAGCAACTGTATGAAAACTGCTAAACAAAAACAACAAAAAAGGTAATGTTAGATACAACCAAGAAGTTTTTCAATAATTACTAAGCTTTTGTCATTTTATAATGTTTTATAATGTTCCTCTTTTCCAGCTCTTTCAGGATAGGTTCTTTCCATTTGATAGTAACAGTAATACATAAAATCCCTCGTTCCTTAATCTGGAGAAAGATTGAGCTCTACCCACCTTATTTAGGCCTTTAAAATTATTGTTTAAACTTCCTGTTTCAAACTATGAAAGTTAGGGATTAATATGGATGTGATTTTTACAGCCTTCAAAACATTCTGTGTCATAGTCCTTTGCGCATTAGTTTTAATCATAAAGCAGCAGAGTGAAGTCTGTACACCTTGAGGTACATGCCACCTTGTGGCTTTGAACAGGAGGGGGAGAGGAAGGTTGTTGTCACACTGGTACTATCACAGCCCAGCAACAGGGAGAATCAGCAGCTTGCTTTGCCCAAAGGCAGTCCTTTGGCAGGGAACAGGCAAAGATTTTGCTTCTCCACTCTCCTTTTACTCTGTGTGTATTGGAAATATATTAATACTAAGCTGTTGGTGAAGAAAATAGACACAAATGAAACAAAGTGCAGGAAATTCCCTGGAAACATTAAAAAAATAATTCCTTAGCTGTGAGGGGAATCAAGCACTGGGGTTCTCATCCAGAGATGTGCAGTCTCCATTCTTGAAGGCAATCAACTGGATATTGGCCCTGAGCAACGTGGCATAGTAGACCCTGCTTTGAGCAGTGGGATTGGATTAGATGCTCTCCAGAGGCCTTTTCCTATCTCAGTTTTTCTGTGATTCTGTGGGAAAAACTCTGGTACGTGCTGTTCACTGCACCTTACTAACAATACAAAAAAAGAGTATTGTGAGTGTGTGTGCATTTCTTGAAGTTTGGCCTTAAGTTTTAGCATCAGGCTAGAGAAGCCCTCTGTGTTTGGGATTTTCTGGGTGAAGGATGTGCACCTTTTTCAAAGTTCATTTATATGGAAAGAACATTACTGTATGTGTCAGCTGGCCATGGGCAGAAGATTTGATGTTTCGTGGGAATATTAGATTTGTTATAGGTGCATTGGAGAGCTGGTATGTTCATCTCCTGTTCTGCCTGGCTTGGCTGATGTATGTCTGAAAGTGTGTGCATGTTGCATAATCTTGGTGGAAAATAGGTTGTTCCTAGGAAAGCCTAGGCGTATAGCATCTCTAGGTGCGACTGATTTTTCAGAATGCTAAATCTTTATACTTTGTCTTTCAGATGAACTTGGTCTATACAACTTCTTCTTTCTCCAAATTTTATAAGCAGTCCACCGTCTCAGAAGTGAGGTAAAACTGCAGTTGATTTAATTGCTTTTCTGCTGAGTAGTATATAATGTAATTAGCCCAGAAAACAAGCTTATTTTTAATGGTTGTGATTCAATGTCTTTGCTGTGTATTTGAACTGATAGCAGAATAGGTTTATAACCTATACCAATTCACTTAACAAAAGTAAGGGCAAACTAAAGTCATATAAACATTTCCTTGTCTGCAAGAAATACAATGCAAGATGAACTGGAATTGTGTCAATAAAGAGGTTTGGTGATCCTTTGGCTCATGCAGAAGTCTAACCACTTAAACATGCTATTGGAGCACAACTCTGTGTTACTGACTAAACTGCACATTTTTTATAAGTAATGTTATTGGAATAAAACTATTTTCTGCTCAAGAAGTAGGAAATTTCTATGCAATAAAGTATTCTTCCTCTAATATTAATGTTTGCAGCTAATGTTAGAAGTTTAGTTATTTCAATCCTCTTGAACCAAATACAGTTTTGGTTCAGAAACTGGAGGTTTCTAGGCTGTGTTTGATTTAAAGGTCTTTCTCCCCACTAAGATGGTAGAGATTAGTGTGATCATACATGGCCTCTAATATGTTACCAAATAGTCTAGGAATCATTTCCTACATACTGCAGCACACAGCTCAGGGTGAGATACATACCAACGCAGAGTTCAGCATTTCTGGAGATGGTAGTTCTGCTTTCTGTTCTACTGTTTCTGTTTTGATCTTTAGGAAATAGTCCAGCTCTAATTCATGTGTAGAGGATGTGATTTCCTTAGAGCTCAAAAGTTAGGAGCTCTCAGGAAATCAGCCTACTGAATATTCCCAGCTGGATGTGAAGACTGTGTTTTGGGGTTTGTCTTGTTTGGTTGGGTTTTGGGGGGTTTTGTTTGGTTTTTTTTAAGGGGAAAATATACATTCAGTGGGTTAAAGTAATTATAAAATATGGAAATGAGCCATGCACTTCTGAATTTGCACTTCAGAATCTTGGGCTAAGAATCTAATCTTCAGAGAACTTCCAACAGGATGATAATCTGAGCTGTTTATTTCAGTAACAACAACAATGGAGGCCTTCTTATTCACTTCTGGATCGTATTTGTGGTACCACAGGCGAAGGGGCAGGTGCTGTGTGAGGATTGTGTGGCTGCCATTTTAAAGGACTCCATTCAGACAAGTATCATTAACCGGACTTCGGTGGGAAGTCTTCAAGGCCTTGCAGTCGACATGGATTCCATTGTCCTAAGTGGTTAGTCATAACCATAACATATCCATATCCTTGAGGAAACACTTCATTAAGCAAACATTTTTAGTTTGAGTATTTAGAGTAGTAAATACTATAAATAAACTAAAATCTTGATGCTACATCTCTAGCTTCTAATACTAAAATTTTAATAGGAAAAGAAAAAGTGAGAAGGAAAATAAAAATTATATTTGAGGTCAAGTCAAGGTACAAATTGTCCTTGTAAACAGTGATTGCAAAACTTCCTATATTGGGAAGGTAAAATGGATATCTTTGTAGGCAGATTTGGGTTAGTCTGTGATTTTAAAAGCATAATAAGATGAAGGGTTAAGGTGGGTCACTTCATTGAAAATGAGACTCTTATCAATCCTTTATAAAAGATTCAAAAACAGATTATAAAACTGCCCATTTGTTAAATAACTCCTGTACCATTCCTGTCTGGGGAACAAACTCACAACACATTATTCAAGCAGGTTTAATGTATTTAGCTACAAAATGTTTAATGATTTTCCATTCTAAAGATATCAGACAGAACAATTCTGTTGAACTGAAAGCTGAGAGAGACTTTGTGGCCAAGGATGAGAAAATGGCCTGGGTATCTGTATCACTCCTTCAATTGACTTTGACTGCTCAGTTGCCATGCAGTCTCTTCTTGCCTCCCCTCCAAAGCTGCTTGCACAATTTTCAGAAATGAAGGGAGCTCTATGGCAAGCCCCCCTTACTAAGAGAGGTGCTTTGTCCTGTGTGTTCATTGTTAGGACTGAGGTATGGTTGAATTAAACCCTGAATTCTGGATTTCAGGCAAACGAGAAGACTCACACAACTCTTTTTCTATGCAGCAGGGCTTCGGTCAGATTATTGGTCAACAACAGGAACAGGTAATTCACCCTTTTGGCAGCTTCCTGCAGAGGAGAGGTGGAGAACAAAGATTTTAGTTCATTACTTGAATTTAAAGATACTGTTCAGTGTTAATTGAAGAGGGCTAAATTCAGCCTTGGCATTTAAGACCTGACTTACTAAAAGAATGACCAAGAATCTTGCATGTAACAAATACAGAAACTATCTACCTTTAATCTGCCTGGTAAATTTTTAGATGTACCTGGTGACATAGTAGGAAACAAACTAAATCAGGTGCTTGCTATTCACTGTGTTGACCAGCAGATTAACCTGTTCTAAACTGAACAATAATGAATTTAATATGCTGAACAAGAGCAATCCTTTTTTCCGTCCTTTATCCACCTTAACTCTCTTTTCTCCAAGGTTAATGGTGAGTTGTTCTTTCAAATGAATTCCCTAACGGTAATTACTTTAGGCAGTTGAGTTTTGCCAGGGTTATGGGAGACACTTGTTTGTACACCTGCTTGGTTTCATGTTGTAAGCCTCCCAGAAGGGTTCTTTTCCAGTGTGCAAAGCACTGAACAAGCAGGTCAAAACTACAGTGTATCTACCTTCACTAATACATGGAGTAGGTACCTAGAAAAAATGTGCTACTAGACTGAGCAATAGTACTGCACCTCTGATGCAGACACCTACTAAGACTCTGTTGGGCCAGCAGTTATTAATCAGTTGGGGATGTGTTGGCCTCCTTTGCTCCTTGACAAGACTGACTCTTCATCTTGAGAAGTTGCGCGGTTTTGGTTTTTCAAGGGCTTTATAAGCTTTCTGTGTTTGTATTTTTCTTTCCTGAGACATTTTGTTGCACTTCTATCTGCGATTTTCACTTCTGTTACCTTGCAAAGGTTTTAGCTTGCCTATTTTTTTCAGAATCAAATAACTAACTTTTGCCATGCAGCCAAGTCAAGCTCTCCTAGTTCTGACGTCCAAAGGTGGACTTCAGGTCACAGAGTGGGCCGGGGTTTGCAATGTTTAGATTGCTAACAGCCCATACTTTCTCAAAACTCAAGTCAAGTTTGCTACAGCATTCACTTGTTTTAAGCCTCCCAGTTTAAACTGCAAAGTATAACAATATTGGCTTCTATCGCATCTCATTACATGCATTTTATTTCTGTAAAGAGATTTAAGTATTGATGTTTACTTCCATAGCAATTTCATTTCCCAGTTCAGTGTTCAAGGGTAGAGAAATTAGCACAGTTGGAACTTGGTTCCAATTTATTCCAGAATGCAGCCCCTAAAACAGAAGAAATTAAGAAGAGCGCAAGACAAATATTGTTCCTAAGGTTTTTTAGGACTTACATGGTGTCTTTCACACAAAGGGAGAAAGATGGCCTGCCATATTCTAGACATCTTTCAGAGACTTTATTATAGGCATTCACAGGTGTCAGCTGGTATCTGTGGGAAGCATGGAGTGGGTATGTAATGAAGTTTCTGGGGATAAACAATATGGATGGCCACAGAAGTTGGGAATCTTATACTGCTGCAGTTTTATTTGTTGGAGTTCTTCGGCTGTGTCTGTTTAGGACTATGGAATATGATGCCAAGGTGAAAGCAAACATGCAGCAGCACAAAACAAATGAGCATTGGCAGGTGTATTTTGAGAGCAATGGAATTAACTTTGGGTATGGAGATGCACCCAGTGGTTGGTTCAGGCACAGACTGGAGTGCAGATTTATTGAAGACTGGTGCTGGAGAAGGGACTTGTGGACATTCAGCTGATGTGAGGTTCTTGCATTGCCATAATATCTGGTTGTACTGGGTTTGCTTGGGAAAGACTTTATCCAGCTTTGGTTTCAAACCAGCACGCTTGAACTACTTGTAGTTCTAGAGTCAGCTCTGAATTCTTTTGACTGTGCTACATAGCAGCAGCAAGCTCATTTCATTATTAATTACTTAGTAGAAATAATGGTAGTTACATAATTTTAGAGATTATGATCAAAGCTAGCTCTGCTAAGAGTGACTAAATAAGCACAAGTAACTATTATAAAAGGAATGTTATTGGGAAGAGATAAGAACAAGGAGGAAGGAAGAACAATAGGTTAAACAAAGCTTTTAATAGTTATAACTTTAATTCATATAAATGGAATGTGACCCTTACTGATTGTTCATAAACATTCATAGCATTAGTTTCAAGATTGTAATTTAGAAGTGGAAGTTGGACAAAGCCTGCCACTTCCTGTCTTGATTAACTACTGGTCAAAAGGTCAACATTTAATTTGAGTCAACAATTTCACAGTGCTCAAACTCGTGCTCCATGATGGTGACTATTTCGGATACTTACATTTGTAAAAGGCAGAAATTAATGCAAATATTCACTTTGTATTTTATTCTCCCTAATTTGCATTTTTCCTTCCTTCTCACCTTTCAAAGATCTATGTTAAGAGTTTTAGATATGATCAAACAAAAATTCCCTAAGCTTTTTGCTGACTGCAAGCTGCAATGTTGAATTGAAGACCACAATATATTTTATTTGGAAATCACAGTTGTTTCAGCTTAATTGGAAAACTGGATGCAACTATGGTAATATTCTTCTTGTCCTTGTCTAAATTATGACACAAATTTTTACCCTTTTTTAATAAATGTTGTGTAGAATAGGTCACATAACTTTTATTTCACAGTATTTCCATTTCTAATGGTGATTTCTAATACTGCAAAAATTTTCAAGACTGGGCAGAACAAAGTCCTGGTCTGAATTAATTTTGATCCTGCTTTGATCAGAATGTTGAGCAGGAGAAGTCCTAGCATCCCTTCCAAACTGAAGGACTTGGTGAATCTGAATTTGTTACTGGCACTTCTAGCTCATGTCATGATAAAACACTGAGAACCTTGACATTTGATCAGTTAAAAAAAGCTGGGGGGATACACACATGCAACTGCATTTTTGCTTTGATTTTGTTTTATGTATTTTAAATCTCTTGATGTCCATAGGGGCAAGCAATTCATTTATGCTTTGAAAGTAGATGAGTATCTCCCAGTGAAGAATTAAGTAATTTATCCTCTAGAGACTCTGCAGAACTTCAACTGCAAATTGTACAAAATGGCATTGCTTTAGTGCAAATACCCTGCAAGAATTGAATTACAGCACTGTTGGCCATGCTCTGTACTTCTTATGAATAGTTCTTTGACCACAGAGTTGTAACTAAGATGAAAACGGTGAGTGACACAGCCAGAAAGGGACGTTTCACAAGGTCAAGGGGGAATTGCTTTAGCCTGGAAAAGGGTAGATTTGGGTTTAGAGTAGGAAGAAATTCTTTACTGTAAGGGTGGTTGCCCAGAAAAGTTGTACATGCCCCCTGGAAGTGTCCAAAGCTGGGCTGGATGGGGGTCTGAGCAACCTGGTTGAGCAGAAGGTTTACCTGTCATGGCAGAGAGTTTGAAACTAGATGATCCCTTACAACCCAAACCATTCTATGATTCTATTTTTATTTTGTTTTCCAAGTTAGGTATGCTTTCATATTTTGCTTTAGTTTAACACAAGTTCATTTCTTGTTTTAATGCCACATGGATTTAGGAGTTTTGGAGTGATTGCATCCAGTGTTGAAAATGTGACATTTTCACAGGAACAAATTGCATGTATGATCTTTATGCTGACCAACTACATGAGCACTTTCCTCTGGATACACGAGCTACCTCAGAGGAAACAATCTGCTATTTTAAGCTAATTGCGTCTGTGGGCCACCTTATCCGCCTTTCAATAGAATCTCTTCAGATTGAAGCAGATAACTGCATCACTGACTCGCTCACCATTTATGACTCTCTGATGCCAATAAAAGATAAGATACTCTACCGGTGAGTATAAATGTCTATTAAGAATTAATTGACAATATTTGGTTTTTCTCTGAAGACCTGTCATCTTCATTTTTTGGTTAGTTTGGTTTTGCTAAAATTGCTCTGATCGTCATGTATTACTCACGTAACACCTGACAAAATTTCTTGGATAAGTTATCCCTTAAAAAGGGAACATTTTCTTCAGTTTTTTCTCTTTTTTTCAACTGGAGTGCATCTTCACCTAGCTACAGAACTATGAAAAATTCACACAGTAATGGGCAAAATTTTCTGTTTCTTATCAGGAAACAGATGCTGACTGAAAGATAATATCAGAATTTCCTCCCTTAAGCAAACTGTTCTGTGTGAAGATAAGTGCTTTTCAGATAAACAGTGAAGTTCTGAAACTAAGTCTTGTGATTTTCACTTACTGGCACTCATTAATTCAGTGCTATTTTATTTGCTCTATTTGTTTAGAGGGTTATGAAAATCTTGACTTGAAATTGTGATGGGATGTGGAGTATTACTTTTTTCTTTTTCTTCTCTCTCTTTAATGATTCATTATGCTTGTTTAGGGACTTTTTCTTTAAAATCCCTGATAATTAATTCCTTAGGACTCTCTAAGTCAAAAGGAAACAACAGCACCTCCATGAAGTAGACAAAAGTTCAATATTTTCACCTGTGAAGCCTTTTTCTCTGGCATTTCAATCTGTGTATAAGCCTCAAAACCAGAGCATTGGCTTTTCATCCTTTTTGAGAGCTGTCCTGTACTAATATGTATCTCCAATTGACTTGGATGGTGTTCACTTACATATTAGTATCTGTAGAGGACTGAAGATATTTGCTAGGTAATGCACATGGAAAGTTTTTTGGTTTCTTTTATGAGACTACTTGATTGGCTCAAGTAGTTAATTTCTGACTTGAAGAATAACTTTGTCTTTCCCACTCCCCAAAAAGAAGGTTAAACTGTTGGTCTAATAAAATAAGATTTCTCTTTTTTCCAGTTGGCTTCATTTATTTTTACCTTTATTTACCTTTTATATTTCTGCCTTTAAGTGAAGGCTGAAAGTCATTATCTCATAGAACCATTCCATATTCATTTTCATGTTTCCAGTTTCCTTCCTTTTTGTAAGAAGAATTTCCAGTATTGAGTTTCTAACTGGCCTTGTAACAGGTACTTTTGTGCTTAAGAGCATGGAGTAGGTAAGATCTGAACCAGTGGAAAATTTATGCATAGAGTGAGAGTAATGTGTTAAACTTTTCACTTTGTAAGCGATTGCTTACCTATTTGCTCTGCTTTCTTCCATCTCAGAGCCTGTGAACCAGCTGATACATTGGTGTCACTTGTGTCCACAAATAATCTCATGCTGGTAATATTTAAGGCAGCACAAGTAAAGGAGCAAAAGGAATTCCATGGCTATTTTGAGGTCATTACACAAGAAAGTAGGTTTGTTCTGTGTTTGGAAGTGTGTTTATTATATTGTTTCTTCTAAGATCCTGAAGTGTCTGTCTTGTTTCTGACTATGGAAAAATGATTCCTGTATCTGAGTTTCTTCTTATAGGTGCCTGTCTCCCCTTCATCTCCTCTGCATTACTGTGTGCCTTCCTACCGAGTAATGTAATCTGATCAGACTAGTTGAGATGTATGAAGGTCAAGGCTGAAAGCAGCCCTGAATTCAGTTGGTGAGGAGAGCAGTGTGCCAGTAGATGGGGCTGTTATTTCAGGTGTAGCAGAGGTCTCCCTTCTACCTTGGGACTCCGGGGTCATGTTAAGGTGGAAGGATGTCAGCACTAAAATCTGATTTCAGAAAATAAAGCTTCAGTAGCTTTGTCTGCATTTGCTATCAGTCCCTGCCTCCTCAGGAACACAAAACAGTCCGTAATGTTTGCGCATCAAGTCCATGACTTTATTGCTTTAATCTTTTAGAAATGGTGAGATCATAATCACAGGCAGAACAAGAAATATGATGCTACTGGTGCAAGGAGAAAAATCTCACACAACTAAATGCAAGGAAATTCATGCTGCTCAAAAAGATGCTGCATATTTTTCATGTTGACAGTAATTAAGCATTAATATACCATCATAAAAGCATGTGATAAATTCTGTATAATAACTAACTTCAAGTTCTGGTGTGTGTGGGTTGTGGGTTGGTTTTCTTTGTTTGTTTATCTGCATGTGTGAGTTTGTTTTTAATGAATTTTGTAAATCCACTGAGCAGTCATACAAGAAACTTTTGGTTTCCAGGAGTCTGATTAGTTTAGTACTTTGTCCATTTCACTTCTAACTGGCTGCATTTTAAGACTAGGGGTCCCTGTATAGTACTGCAGTGTGCCTGGATTAATATTCTTGTTTGCAAAACTGTCTTCAGTGAAATAATATAGATAAACTTTACAGTGTGTTCTTCTGGTCCTGCAGAGCCCAGCACTCATCCCTGGATCTTTAGATCCTTTGTCTTCTTTGTGCGTCATTGGAAAGGGTCCCTTTTTACAACTTGAATCCAGCTAAATACAATTCTCATCTGTCCAGCTTTGCAGTGGCAGACTTCTGATAAATTTGGATGCGTTAGCCGACTGAATAGCTTTACTAAAAGTATATCAAGGTTTGACAAATTTTGTTGCCTTGTTTGTTTGTTTGTTTGTTTTCCTCTAGGGTGTGGAAAAGCAATCGTAACAGAAGAGGAAACTGGCTACGAAGGGAGAATCACAAGTCCATATTACCCAAGCTATTATCCTCCAAAATGCCTATGTGCATGGAATTTCCAGGTAACATGATTCTTTCTCTGTTAGGCACTGCTGTGTGTTTTGGGCACATAGAGCTTAAGCAAAGCAGAATCGATTGAGTTGGCAGTTACCTGCATCCTCAGAGATCTGCTAGTTTATAGAAATGGCATTGCTGAATAGCTGGCTGTGCTCAGGTGTATCAGTTTTTCTCTTTCCGTGCACTTCTTTTTTAGGAAGAGAACACAGTTCCTAAGCTGTCCTATTACAAAGGTGAAGAGCTAAGATAAGTTTTGATATTTAGCCTGCAGAATTACTTCATGGCAGGCAATGTAAGACTTGACTGTTTTTAACTCCTCTCTTCCCACCCCCAGAAATCTGGATGAAAATTCTGTACAAAAAAACTCTTCTAACCTAGTTACTACTGCCACTTTTCTAGTATATGCTTATATGCCTAATATATTTAATTTGTCTTCAGAATGGTCTGTCCTGTCAGCACAATCCCATAGACTGTTTTTTTTTTTTAATTTGGTATCCTTTTTCTACATCTTTTCAGGTACTCTCCTGAAAGCAAGTAGCTGAAAGTTGACATTGTTTTACAGTAGTTCTGTTTTCTCTGACATGTGTGTTTCCTTATTAGTACTGCTAAAATCAGGTCTCTGACTTAGCATTTGCCCTTCAGTGTTCTCCTCGCTAAAGAATATAGCAATGAATATGAGGTCCACTGTTTACCCATCTCTCTGTTTCTGTTACTTATGACTTGTTAAGCTAGTGACTGCCCACGTAGAATCACAGCAATATAAATTAAGTCCAGCTAGCCATAACCTACAGCCTCTTCCCCTTCTAGAATGATAAGGCAATTTGGGGGGGGCTAAATTTATGGTCTTCAGTTCACCCTGGACTTCTGATAGAAAGGTTTATTGCTTAAACCAGTTTAATTTTCAATATTGTATTTTTGGGCAATATTGAAACTTCACTCATTTCCCAAGTTATATTTTCTGTATGAGAGAGGGAGAAAAATTTTCATTTCTGGATTTTTGCCCTGAATCAGCCCTTGTTTTTAAATGAACACTGCCTTTCCTTGCAAAAAAGATTCTGCCTTTTATGAAAGGAATTTCCAGTTAAGTATGAACACTCATGATTTTTCTGGGTTTAGAAATGTTTTGTAAAATAGTAAAGAATGCGTGGCTAAGAAGGTGCTAGCAGAAGACTGTAACATTGTGGTAGAAGTAACTCCTAGCATTACAAAGGTGACAGAAGTATACCAGGCAGTATCTTAACTCTAAAAATCCACTGGGGCTTGGTGTCCCTACACAAGTACATTTGGATATATTTGAGTGTTTTGATCTTGATACAAAAGCTGCTTTCTATGGCCAGTGTCTCTCTGACGATGAGAAGGCTATTGGCTAGAGGGGGAGAAAGCCTGCAGCTGTGGTGTAGCCATGCCAACTTTGCTTTGACTCGGGACTGAATAGCTGGCAAATATGCAAAATTCTGGCTGTTGAGCTGGTGAAGCCAGCACAGCTCCCAGGATGTGGCAATGCCAAACTCCATAATTCCTGAAATACGTTTATAGGCTTCTGTGTTCTATGCCCACAAAAGGAAAAAGAAGACTGCTTGCATTGTCTTTCTTGCTCACAACAGACTCCACAGAAGAGCCTTGGTATAGCTCTGAAGTTTCATAACTATACCATTACTGAGAAGAATATTAAAGGCTGTGAGCGAGGGTGGTGGAAAATTAATGAACGCATGTAAGTACTCTGCATGGATTATTAATGTAATGGTACCAAAATAAACCTTCCCATTACTACTGCAGTGTACTCAGAGAGCTTCCACAAGGACAGAAGTAATTCACTGAAAGAATACCATTCTTTCATTTTAGCTGATGATGTAGCAATCCTTATAAAATATGTGTGTGTGTATCTATATCTATATATAGATACTCTATTGAAAAGTACCAGAAGGATGAAGACAAGAGTCTTTGGTACTCTCTGGAGAGAGAGAAGTGGAAAGAGTTGGATGAGTGATGTCCTGTGAACCCTAAAATAATTCTGTGTTTTCTGGGGCCATTAAACAAGGTCTGTTTAAAGCCTTTTTAAGTGTAACTTAATTCTATGATTGCTCAAGAGGACAGAGAATCTAATTAACTTCTTGGTGAAAGCCATTACAATGAGATTATTTGGAGTAGAACTGTAACTGCTTCCTCATTCCAGTCACTGGCTCTTGAAAGAGAAACTGCACAAAGTGGCTTCCAAAGAACCACTGAAGTGATTTTTATAAAAATAATTGCTGCTGGTTTTTTTATTAAGATACCACTGCTTTCCCAGAACATTGTCCTACCATTCTTTCCTCAATTTTAAAGTCATCTTTGGAATGCTGGATAATGAGGCAAGGCTAGATTTAAAACATAAGATTTTTTTTCTTAAACTTTATTCAGATGGAAGCCTCAGTAAGATTAGTCTTGAAACTGAGTTTCTGAACTCAGTACTGGAACTAAGTCAATTAGGCCCTTAAGAGTACAACTGAAAGAATTACAGAGAGAAGAAAAAACTTCATCTGTTCTTCAATAGCATGTGGTATTTATTCAGTGAAGCTCCTACAATTGTGCCTTGATGGGAATTGGTTGCTGGACTAGATGAGTGCATAAAAACACCAGTCAAAACACACCCCACTTAGCAGGTTTATGGGGATTTTTGGTGGCCTTTTTATGACAGAAATGGAAAGATATGTGATATTTGGGATGGTTGAGAGGCAAAATCTCGAGGAAAAAATTATAATAGTTTCATGCTGAAGAATTCTCTGACAGAGAATCCTGAAAGAATCTGAACAGCTTTTTGACGAACCTGCCAATTATGCATTCCACTGAATCAAATGTCCATGGTATGATTCTTAGAAGTGCACTCAAGGTTACTTTTGAAGTACTGCACAAGAATGCATGCTCCTGCTTTCTGTTGCAAGATACTGGTTATAGTAGTAGACCAAAACAAGCTTTCCTTTGAAAGAGTGTGTTTTTCATTGAAAACAAGGCTTTTGAACTTGTGATTTTCTGTTCTTCATTTACTTTTGAAGGGGAAAAAATAGGACTTCAAGCATGAAACATGATGACATCTTATTTTCTTTTTTTTTTCCCCAGATTTTAATTGTTAATTAAATTGGGGGGAAGGGGGGGCAGGCTTAAATGGAGCCCCATTTTTTAGCTTCTTACAGGTGCAGCCTATGGGATGCTTATTCTGTTCTCTTAGGTAAAAATGGTTAAGAACCTTTGGGATACTGATATTAAACACTGGGACAAAGCAGGTGGTGCAGATAAGGTTCCTTCAGACCTCTAGGGGCAGCTTTATCTAACCAGAGACTGAACACAACCATACAGTTCTTCCTTGTGGACATAGAATCCTTCACTGCCTTGTCAAAGATGTTACAGCTGATGAACTTCCTACCTGAAATTCTCAGAGGCAGGAATACCAATGAGTCTCTTATGAGCAGACCCCGAGGTTTATGTGAACACAGCACTGCTTTATTTGTCCTAATACTCTTAGTGCAATATCCCGTTGTTTCTACTACAGCACACATGTATCCGCTCATCCCCTAAAAAACTATCCCACTCAATTCTCCGACATATGGGACAGGATCCCCTTAATCAGTTTCTATCTGGAGCAATGGCACAGTTACAGATGGTGCTTTGCAACTTGCATTTACCCTGGACCTGCATATGTGACTAGTAAAACACCAGCAAAAGGCTCGTGAGGGCCTGTAGTTTTGTTTTACAAATCCCATGAGCATATGGCATTTCTCACTGTCTAAACAAGATGTACCTGTTTCAGCTTTTCCACAGATGGGCAGCAATTTCCTCTGCTTTTGGTGAGATAACTTTGTTTTACTTGTCTGAGAAATTGTCAATGCAGACTTCGAATTTGGTTTTGGTTTTGTTTTTTTATGTTGCTAGGGTTTGTTGGAAGGAAGATTGTTGAAGTCATTGACAGGAGAAATGTAGAAAATGTCTGTGAGCTAGTTGAAGGGAATCAGATTAGTAAAGGGCATTTTGCTGTGCACTTTGACATGCTGTTTTATAAGGTTGGGAGCACTGATGACAAACACTAAAATTAGTGACAATTAGATTTCCTGTTGTAGGAAATCTTCACTCAACACAAATAGATTTGGTGGGGGAGTGTACTGGTTTGAAGGCAAACCAGCATGAGGAATTAACTCTACACAAATATTTTGCGAGAGCTTCCACGTCAGAGTTACAATTTAGTAGGAAAATTACAGTAAAGGCAACAGTACAGAAACACTGGCTTAAACTGAGAAAGCCAGAATATGAGCTGACACCCTGTTGGTCAGGGTGGCAGTACCAGTCCGATTAAATGGTGGCTACAGTCCCATTGGAGGATGGGTACAGTCTTCTCAAAGCAGTGATCCTGTGAAAAGGTCTCATCTTTCTCTGGAGATCCATTGCTGGCTGTCAAGAGCTCTTGCCTTCTGGGTATGGAGCAGTGGTATTGTGGTGTCCCAAGCCCCAAATTATATACAGGTGGGACTGTTTGGTAGGACAGGAAATTTCACAATGGGGTAATGAAATTCTGTGAGTCATTCTATGGAGTCCTTGATGGTCCATTAGCACAGATGGCCCCCTCAGAGTGGTGGTGCAGATAAGGTTCCCTGACTGAAGTTATCAGGGTTGAGTCATGCAGAAGATAAAAAAACACTGCTCCACCCATTTTAACAGCTCGTGTAGATGGTAGTAGAATACTTACTTTTGATTATGCCTTACATTGTAACCCAAGGCAGTTTGGGGGGGTTTTTTTTGGCGAGGTTTTTTCCTGGCGAGGTTTTTTTCACCGTTATTGTTGTTTGGTGGGTTTCTTGTGGGTTTGGTTTCTTTTGGTGTGGGTTTTTGTTTGGTTGAGTTTTGTTTGGGTGGGGTTTTTTTGTTTTTCTTTTTTGTTTTGAGTGTTTGTTTGCTTCCTTCTTTGTTTGGGGCTTCTTTTACAATTAATTTTCCTATAGTAAAAAGCTGCAAAATTAACTGGGATTTTTGCATCTGCTTTCAGGATGTCAGAGGAGTCTTGTTTTTTTAAATTGTTTTCTTCCTTTATTTTTCGCATTGCTGGAACAGAATCTCCTAGGTCTGTTAACAGGATGTTTCAGTTTAGTAGGGTGAAATAAGGTGTATGTGAAAACGTATGAATGAGTGTGTCCATTCCCTGTGGCAGACTTCACTGGGATGCTCAGGACACTGAGGCAACTAATGTTCACATGGAAATCACTGACCAATTTTTCTCCACACACTGACATGAAGAGTAGTCCTGATGCAATGCTTGATGTGGGAAAATACACAAGGGAAATATTTACCTCTGGCTAATAGTCCACTACTCCATTTAACAATACAACAATCCATTTTTTCTTTTGTTCTTTGTGTTCATTTTGTTGTCAGTGAGTGACCTTGTACTGCTGTCAAACAAGTGTGTGTGCCAAGTCTGCCAAAAATCAATACAGCTGCCTGTGCTTTTAAATCTATTTAAGATTGGTATGGACTTTGATTTTGGCAGGAATATTAAAGCCAGATGTTTTTCTTGTAAGTGTTGCATTTTTGGGGCATTTTTGTTGAACAGAGGAGAGAGTCTTTATTTTCATTTCTAGAGCAACCTGTACTGTTGATGTTCACTGGTTTACTACATTAAAAACTATCTCCATTTTGTAAATAACGATCCAGCAACCTTTCCCTTTTCAAAGAGGCTTTGTTTGGTTGTGGGGCTTTTTTTTTTTTGCTTTGGGGTTTGTTTGTTCTTTGCTTTTTTTTTTTAATGTAGGTTTTTTGTTGCCCACCCCCCAGCTAGATATTGGCATATTTGATGAAAGGAACATTAGAAATTCATTAACGATGGATTAAATGTTTGCTGGCATCAGAAAGCATTTAGGTTTCTCTGAATCAAATGGTACCTAGGCAGAAGTCCAATGAACCTCTTTGCCAAAATAGCAATTTCAAGTAGATGTGCACCCAAGGCATTATTTTAAAGACTATTTATTTAAACATGTGACATTCAGAAGTAAATTTCCACAATGTTAATGGTAGATGAAGGCTGAGTGACTACTGAGAAATATTTTTTGGTTTTGGTTCTTAATTAAAGTATGGCAGCTGACTGTATTTGTGAATTTCAGTGGTGTTGACATTTAAATTGCATGTGAAGCAGTTTTCATGTGAAGGCTGGTCTAGAACTCGCCTGAACACTTTTAGGTACTGTGGTTACTATGTCGATCACCAAACAGTCTTCCACATTACAAGTTCTGCTGTCAGTGTGGAGCTTCAGTGCAGTTCGAAGGTCTCTGAGAAGCCCCTGCTGGTGGAATATGGCAGCTATAACATCGGCCAGCGTAAGACAGATTTTATCTCTTTCAACCCTTCTTTGCAGTTCAGATCTGTAAAGTAGCATTTTTTGGGTCCTGTAGGACTTAATTAGGTTTATGCAGGAAATTACCTGTTGGGTTTCAGTTAATTTTCTTTTCTAATCTCACTAAGTCAGATGATTAGCAAACAAAGAACCTTTCTAGGCTGTGCATCTAAGGTTTGTGGACATGTACAGCATGCTCTGGTTTCCTGCATGCACACTGTTCTCTTCTTCACAGTCCTCAAAGCTTCCTGCATGGCTATGACCATGCTGCAGTCCATTGAAGTCTTGTTTGTTTTCATCCCCAACGTTTTGTTTGCAATGTTTCTATTTCTGTAAGGCTTCCAGGAAATAAAAGAGTACCAAATAATCACCTGCTTATTTCAGTGTTTCCATGTCTTTATATATAGTGAAAATATTGAATCTAAGCTGAACAAACAGCTCAAAAAATTTATAAACTCTTGAGACCCTGAGTTTTTTCCAGTCCTGAAACAGACAACTTTTTTACTGGTACTTTTTTACCTGTTAGTCTAACGTATCCTTTTTAAAGTAGTAGAGAAGCAGTGGTTTCTAGACATAGTTACTTGTCACATTCGAGGAACTTTATTCAGTGTATATATGCAGAGCATGTAAAAAGAGGGGAAGTTTGATTATTTTAGTTTATAAGGCAGAATTATGTAGTTCATACACCACCTCAATGCAGGTTGTTTACCAAAGTTGCAAAGTGCTGCAAATTTTGGTTATTGGAAGTGGGACTGTCCTTTAAAACAAAGATGGCATTCTAAGCAGTCCTGTGTATCATCATAAAACACTGGCTGATTTGGTCCAG
This sequence comes from Hylia prasina, assembly GCA_013397195.1. Classification (NCBI taxonomy): domain Eukaryota; kingdom Metazoa; phylum Chordata; class Aves; order Passeriformes; family Sylviidae; genus Hylia; species Hylia prasina. The sequence goes on from VYXD01007595.1 coordinate 228,949, forward strand.
CCCTAGAGAGCCTGTGGTACATATTCCAGGAACAGCTGAATTGGAACTTTGGAGACATTTTTTCCTCTTCTTTCAATCCCTGTTTTCAACATTTGAATTCAATTTAAGTGCTGGCAATCTATACAGACTATTAAATTTAGATCAACTTTATTGTTCCTTGGAGCAGCTTAGTGACTGTAAATTGAAACAAGCTGGCAGTATTTGTAAAAAGGAAATTTTGAAGTTTGGTTGCTTGGTTTTTTGTTTTGTTTTTCCTTTTCAACCTCCAGCATGTCCACCTGGACACTTCAAGTGTTCGACGGGCTTATGCATCCAGCCGATGCAGCGCTGTGATGGCATAAACAACTGTTTCGATGAAAGCGATGAACTCTCTTGTGGTTTGTATTCACTTATTAGAGATCTTGACTGGAAAGCACAGTGAATGTATTCTCTAATTTTAGAAGGCAGCTGAAACAAGGTCAAACTTTTTAATGTGGATAATCAAAGATGTTTTCAACTTCCTTTGTATGTCCAGGTACAGACTATCCATCAGTCTCTTGAATGCTTAATTTGTAGTTAATTGGCAAGGGACAAAACCAAGAATGAACCAATAGCACTGGAGAGCACAAGGAAGAAATTTAGATGTGCGATAATAGCTGTAGTAGGCTATATTTTAGTTTTTCCTCATGATAAATGCTGGCAATTATTAATAACGTTCTGTCCCATTTTGAGATGAGTTATTTTTGTGGGGGAATGACAAAGGGGGGTTCATAGAGTAGATGAGAGTGACACTAAACATCTCCACCTGGGGAGCTCACTAAACTCCTTTGTGCTGTGTTTTCTCCATGCATAATGTGGCACTGATGCCCATCTATGTACCATGCTGTGAAGGAAAGGATGTTGTACCCAGACATAGTCAGAAGGGGATGTGTTAGCATTTACAGGAATGCTTCTATATCTGATCTGGCTTATATTTTTAAAGTGGTCCCTGAGTGGAACTGTAACTCCAGCTTCGCAGTACAGGACAACTTGCTTGCCTGCAATGGAGTAAGTGATTGTGAGAATGGAAAAGATGAGCAGAACTGCACCCACAGTAAGGCTGCTCTCCTGAATAATTTTTTTTCTCTCTTTTGTCATCTGTCTGTTCCTGACTTGAATTCTGGATGCTGAATTGAAAAGGTTAAGAGGCTCTGTCAAATCTCACTTGGGCAATATAATTCCGTTCAGTTCTTCTGATACATTTAGAAACAAGCTGTTACTGATTTAAAACTATTTCTTTTTAATAAGCTCATGAACATCTGTTTCTGCAAAATACTGGCAGAAGAATAAAGTACTTCAGGTGCATGACGGGGATATAGGGATTTAAAGCTTGAATCTGAGATTTTATCTCTTTACAGCATAATCTGTGCAAATTAGTTCCTGGATCTGTTTTGCCATCTGTAAAGTAACTATAAAAATGATGGTTTCTCTGTAGCAGTTTTCAGGGTTATAAGGTTAGTGGAAGGCATAAATTTAGCATTAGGCAAATGAAAGTTTTGAATCAGAATTTTCTTGAACTTTTTAGAATAAATGGGTGCTGTGACATATGAAAGGGACTTACGAAAGGGAGCACAACTGAAAAGTGCTGCAAGTGACTTTTTTAAAGAAAACTTTTTTGACCCCTCTAACAAGATAGTCTGTGTAAATGATTACAGGATACTTCTATGCGTTGACAAGAAAAATTGATTGGGTTTGAGTGTCCTCATTTATTGCAAGCCACAGGGAAACAGGAAAATGCTGGGTTTGGGGGTGGCAGTTTTACTGGATACAGTTAGTAAGGCTGCTTTCACTGCAATCTTTCATTTCACATTTAATGCTGAAATACAAAGGAGAGCTCCTTTCCGGTGTAGTGGATGTTTTCTCTTGCTATCCTTACACTCTACATCTGATTTTCACTACTATGTCTGTGTGTTAGTGCTATGGGAGGAAATCTTTGTTTGGACTTTGCCAAGTAAATGCACACCCAACAGATGCAGTTCTATTTGAATAGTTTATTCTTTTTAAAGGTTAAGCTATCCCAGCCAGAGTGCTTTTTTGTCATGTTACTTCTGTATTAATACGTGTACGTCTTCTATCTGTGCAGACATGTCTTCATGTGTTAAGCCAATGATTGTTTTGGGGGTTTAATCCTCACAACTGTTTCAGGTATCCCCTGCACCAACCACACATTCAAGTGCAGGAATAACATTTGCATTAGGAAACAATACGCAAGATGTGATGGGACTGTGGACTGCGTTGATGGAAGTGATGAAAGCAGCTGCAGTAAGTTCTTCTCAAACATTCATCTTTCTGAACTTTGAACTTTCTACACAATAAGACTTTTATTTCTTCCTGTTTGGGAGTGGGTACAAGTTGGGTTGCAGGTAGTAAATCTTTATTGCATTCTCTTGTGATAGTTGGGTAATGATCAGCTATCTGTTTACTTCAGATCTGGTTGCAGAACTTGCCAGTTCCTGGGGGAGGGTGGTCTTACAGTTATGGGGAGCCTTAGACATCTGTACTGCTTATTGCAGCTATGCTAAGGATTGGGGCAAGAGGGTTAATTACAGAATGAACTTGGTTAGTTGGTGAGGCAGCAACTTTTGTTGTCTGCAGCAAAGCCAGGCACTTCATTGAAGTTGGACTGTATTTGGACTTCAGGAGTGATACAACTGCAGTGAGAAAAAAAACATGAACTTTTCACTTTTCTGACTTTTCCAGATGGTGAAGACACCAATACTTCATAGTATCAAGTTTGGTTCTAGTCTTAAATCTTCCTAAAGTAATCTCTGTACAACCTTTTTAGTTCTTTTTGCTGTAAAGCAAACAGATGATTATCACTGCAGTAGCAATAAAAATGGGGTTAGGATTAATTGCTTAAACTGAATGGTCTCAAGTATATTACAGAAATGTGGATGTGTTGGAACAAGTCCAAAGGAGGTTTGTGAAGATACCTGCAGGCTGGAAGACCTCTCCTATGAAGACAGGCTGAGGGAGCTGGGATTGTTTAGCCTGGAGAAGAGACAGCTTTAGGAAGAGGGCACTTAGCACCTTCCAGTAACTAAAGGGGCCCACAGGAGAACTGGACAGGGACATTTCACAGGGGCATTTAATGCTAGAACAAGGACGAAAGGCTTTATAATAAAAAAGGGTAGATTTAGATTAGATATAAGGAAGAAATTCTCCACTGTGAGGGTGGAGAGTCCCTGGCAGAGGTTGCACAGAGAAGCTGTTGGTGTCTCATCCCTGGAATTGTTCAAGATCAGATAAAATAGAACCCTGGATAGAACCCTGAGCAGCCTGGTTTAGCGGGAAGGTGTCCCTGCCCATGGCAAGGGGTTTGCAACTAGCTGATCTTTAAGCTTCCTTTCCAAACCAAACCATTTTATGGTTTTGCCTGGCCCTCAGCTGTCTCTGGCATGCTGCCTGTGTGTCAAGTCTATCAGCACTTGCCTTGGATCCAGTAGGATATCTTAAGGGACTACCATATGCCTGTTTTTATTTGGAAACATTAAAGCTGCATTTGACTTTCTGGATGTGTTCAGGAAAGGGTCCAGAAATATTAACACCTGTGTGACTAAAACTCCTGAGTAGAAACTTCATGTGCAGGCACTAGGGATGGACAGGAGGCTCTACAGAAGCATATTTCTTCCTTGCTTTCGGAATTAAGAGTTCAGATTTTTGTGCTGATGAGACAGGACTTCTTCACCTGTTACTAATATACATTGTCAGACTGTCAGTCATTTCTATACAAAATAATGATTGTACCATCTTGTTTCTCAAATAAATGTCCAATCTCCATATACATTTTTCTTGTATCGTTCCCACTGTTTTGGCAAGAAGTAAATGTTCTGATGACATTGAATTTCTTTGTTGATGGTCTCCTTTCAGGTGAGAGTTGGCAGTATCAAAAAGAGATGAGTTTGTCTGTTTGTATATATTCATTGTGATGCTTATTAAATCAATTAATCCTTTGACATTTCTGACACAAGAAATATTTAGGGGCTAATTTCTGTAGCAGAGCCAGAAAAGGGATTTAATAAAATTTCCAGACTAGTTCCATTTTGTGGAGTCACCACATGTTTCATTAATAGAGTAGACAGAGAGAGAAGGTTCGCGATTATAGCAGGGGAATGAAATAGATTTCAAAATATTTCAAAGTGCAATATTTTTTCATGCCATGTGTGAGAAGCCCCCTCATTAAAGGAAAGTACTGGAGATGGGGATTATAACCCGAAATATCTCTTGCAGGTTGTGGCAGTAGCAAGATCAGCAATCTCATCTCTCGGATTGTAGGTGGCTCAAACACTGAGGAAGGTGAATGGCCCTGGCAGGTCAGCCTTCATTTTGTGGGAGCTGCTTACTGTGGAGCATCAGTGATATCAAAAGAATGGCTTGTGTCTGCAGCTCACTGCTTTCAAGGGAGCAAGTAAGCAGTCTGCCCTCTATATCTGCCCCAAACATGCCAGAGTCCACAAGTGCCTTTAGGTTCCAGAGTGTGAACTGCATGGAGGTGCTCCCCTTTCCCCAGCCCTGCTGTCAGTGCGTGTTCTGAGATATTTTTTAAGAAACAACTTCTTTGTTTGCTCCCACCGAGGCTGGCTGACCCCAGAGTGTGGCGCGCCCACCTGGGCATGCAAATACAAGGCCGTGCCAACTTTGTGTCTGCGGTGAGGCGGATCATAGTGCACGAGTACTACAACAGCAGGAACTACGACTACGACATCGCACTGCTGCAGCTGAGCACGCCGTGGCCGGACACCATGAGCCACCTCATCCAGCCCATCTGCCTGCCTCCCTCTTCCCATAAAATCCGAAGAGGGGACAAGTGCTGGATAACAGGTTGGGGCCAAAAGCAGGAAGCTGGTGAGTCTTATCCTGTCCATTGACCTAATTTTGTTCCCAGGAGCCTTCACAGCTGGGGGAGTGTGCATGTACCTTTATCCGCTCAGGAAACTTGGCTGCTGATCCCATGGATCTGAATGTTTTCCATATTGTGTTGTTAATGTAGGGAGCTACACTTATCCCAAAATATCACAGTGTTGTCTTTCCCCTCTGTTCCCCTTGGGGGTGTGGGATGCATGGTGTGGTTTCTATCTTTGGGCTGCTGGTTAGTCATGTGTGAAATTAAAAAGCTGGTTATTTGAAAGATAAATGTAATGCTTCAAAAAAAAGATAGGGGGGTGTATTTTTTCCTGTTTCCCTCTATTCTCTTCATCAGCTTCTATAATGCAGTCTAATCAGTCTTTTAACTTCAAAGTATACTTTATTACATACTAGCTTTATCAAATCCTAAAACAAATCCTAAAACAAAGTTTCATAATGTAAACCAGTGCTTGCATATTTGAATATGTGGGTGAGAGCTTTTTGGCTATAACCAGATTTTGCAAGGTGATGAGGTTGGGCCTGCTGTACTGAAAAGAGGGGAAACTTTGGGTTAATTCTGTTATTATGAAAGTATATATCTTATAAAAAAGTGGAGTTTCACCAAATCTTTCAGACAGAAAGAAGTAAATCTGGAAAATTTGCCATCAGAATTTGCATTCTGAAACTCTGACTCATAATTTTAATCTTGAATTGGGCTCCTTCATATATGCTGCCCTCACTGCAAATCTTTCATGTGATCTAAATATCTTTGTAAAATTCTGTTTCCTTTTTGAAATAAAAAGAGAGCAAATGAAGAAGTCTTGAGACGTTTTGGAAAAAACAAAGAAAAAACTTTTTGGCCAATCCTAGTGATTATGCCATTGTATTTGGTGTGTCCAAAGGACCCAGATCACATTACACAACTGCCTGATAGTTCGAAGAGGCTTTCTGTTCTGTTGCAGTTAGTTGATTGGAATCTGGAATAACTCGATGGTCAAAAGTATCTGTGGATATCTGAAGACTTCTTGTTTTGTGTTTCAATAGATGAGTAACATGCTAAACTCTGTTGAATCACCCTGCTCTGAATTTGTTTTCCAGATGATGAAGGTTCAGCAGTTCTTCAGAAAGCAGAGGTAGAAATTATTGACCAGACATTATGTCATTCCACATACGGGATTATCACTGCTAGGATGTTTTGTGCTGGGCTATCGTCTGGGAAAAGAGATGGATGCAAAGTATGTATCTCAGCAAACTTTACAAAGAGCTTATCTTGTCTTTCAATGTTGCATGATTGGTGACTGGCAGACCACTTTGTGCTCAATATGTTTCAATTCTGAAAAAGAGCAATGTAAGAATTGCATGTCAGCAAATCTCTTCTGTGAGTGATTTCAGAGTTCTGTTGCTTTGTGAGCATGAGTAGCATCACTAAGTTTCAGTTGCAGGTCAAGAGCCAATCAAATTGCACATGCCTCTAACAAGTTGAAATCAGGCAATTTTTGGCATAATAGGCTCGCAGCTGAAGAAAAAACCGAGAAACCAGCCTGAGTCTTTTCAGGATCCCTCCTCTTTAACTTGGAACTACCAGAGTGTATGATGAGATGCAGACAATTAGGCATAAATTTGCAAATGTAATTATTTCTGATCTGGAAAAGCTGAAAGGTGATAAATGTAAAGTGCTGAATTTACTTCTAGTGAATAGCAGTAAAACCACATAGATACACAATATATATATATGACAACATTATAGATCTTATATGCCATATTATATTAAATTTAACTTATATAAACCATCCATATTTAGTGCTAAAGTAGTAGTAAATTTACTGTCAAAATAGTAATAAAACCACTTTTTTAATGATGGAGACCCGGAATCTTCAAGATGTTCTAGCTTTCACTGATCTACATAAAAATGAGTGAGCCTACAATGGCTGAGAGAGTATAATGCACCAGCTGTTTTTTAGAGGTTAGTGAAGCCACTGATATTAAGTATTATTTTCAATAACTGGAGAATTTGTTTGTTTATGGCTGCTCAAGATATAGCCAGGGAGAGACATCATTTTGGCTGCATTTTTGTAAAGGCAAATGATTTGTGTCTGTGTCTGGCAGTTGTTTGAGCTAATCAAATTGTGGTATTCCTCTTTTGTGAAAAGTGCTGGTGTTCCACTTTTGTGTTTTGTCCTAGGAATGAAAGAAAAGATTTGCAAATTTTACTCTAAATGTAACATTTTATTTGTCGTGGAAGGGAAAAAAAGTCTTCTAAATTCTTAACCTTTTTTGAGTCAATTCAAGATAATCCTACTTTGAGGAGAGGGTGGCACCTAAGCACCTTGGAAGAGGTCCTTTCCAAGCTGCATATCCCAACAACCTATAAAGTGAAGGCAAAATAGTTTTCTAGCTCTAACAAAATATTTGTCTAGAAAGAAGGCACTTCTCTTGCAAAATATCTGTATTTTGCCAAATGCACCTTTTGCTTTTAGAAATTGTTTCTTGCACCCAATGTTTTGGTAAAGTTTAATTTGCCACTGGGTGTCTTTTTCAGAGATGCTGTGTGTACAACAGAGCCTTACAGGGAAGTTTAAGATTGGTCCAAGGAACTTCCCCAAATGGTGGCAAATGGTTTTATACCTGATGCTCTGCCAATGTATTTCTAAAAGAACACCCTGTAAAGGAAGCGTCCTGCATTACAGCATTATCCTTGGGCTCTTTTTCCTTCTTAAAAAAAAATCAAGAAAAACCCCAAACACAAAACAATAGAGGGATTCCATCTGTTTCCATTTTACCTCTGATTTGAAAGAAGACATACAATTATTAAATACTTTATTTATTGTATTTCTCTTATTTTATTTTAAAATATTTTAAAAAGCTTGCTATTTTTGAGTTTTAGTGTGTTTCCTATGGATATACATACATGTTAAGTAGCAGATTTGGGGTTTAGCTGTAAGTGTAAGGTTAGAAAAACAAAGTGAATTTTAAATATAGTCCATGCAAAATAATATCTTTATTAGTGTCTTTAAAGAGGGAGAATTACCTTCTCTCTTGTGAAAGAGGAAACTTTGGTAAAACTGTGCAATGCTGTCTACTGGAAAAAACAATTCTATCAGTTGTTTGAACTATGTGAATATGAAAATGTAATCACTGGAATTATGCAAAGTATCTCCTGTTTATTTTTCCCCAACTTTTATTATTCATATTATAAACACATATAACTCAATACATCATTTTTAGGGTGATTCTGGTGGACCACTGTCATGCCAAAGCAATGGAGATGGAAAATGGTTTTTGATTGGCATTGTGAGCTGGGGTTATGGATGTGGAAGACCAAATTTCCCAGGTGTCTACACAAGAGTGTCAAATTTTGTACCATGGATACACAAATATGTTCCTTCAGTCTTGTGACTTGAAAACTGTTTTCGTGGAATAAAACATATCCTGCATATCTTCATTAAAATCACGTTGGAAGAACTGTTCAGTGGTGCAGTTTCTTTGCATATCTTGCTGATTCTGGAATTCACATAGAGGGGTAATAAATACCGTTGTTTCAAGCTTTGGTTGGAAAGGAGGCGGCTGTTCCTTGTGGAGGTTTTTCCACACAGATGTCTGGAAGTGCAATAACATGGTGGGAAGTGCAATAATAAACTTGATTTTCAAGGCAGGAAGCTGAAGATTCAATTGTTTGTGTAAACAGAAAGCTTGAGGCTTACTCGTCATGTCCTCTGAATTGTGTGCAGCCAATACAGACGTAACTGTGAAGTAGCAATGAACTACATGTGCCAACATGTGCCAGTTTGCATACTGCCACATACTACTTTCCCTGCCTCTCTCCCACCAAGAGCAGCTGACTGGGAGAAAGGGAGAGGAGACACTGTAAAAAGTGAACTCAGTCCTTTCAACTCCATAGGGCCCTAATTTTTGAAGATCAGAAATTCTGCTGCTCTAAGTGGTGATTTGTTGCATGCTTATTTCTTCTCTTGCTTATTTTAATTGCTGCATGATATGGAGCTACTAACTCTTTTATTTCCTGCATTCATCTCTTTATTTTCAAGTTCATCAACCTAAAAATTTGAATTCTCAAGCTTCAGGCAGCCTTATCAAAATGAATAAACATGTTGATGTGTGTCATGCAATATCTTGTCCTTGCTGAAAATAAAACCAGTGTTTCTAAAAGGTCCTGATACAGTGTTTATGCCAAAGTGAGTTTGTTTCCTTGTCAAGGAACTCAGTGTTTGCAATTTTTATATATATGACTAGGAGAGTTCAAAAAGCAAAACAGGCTTACCTGAAAGTTGCAAAAAAGAATTTATTTACACACATTAGGAAAATGAAAAAAGAAAACTAAAACTAAATAAACCACAAATGAAACTTTCAGACCATCCTTCTCTTCCCCCCCCGCACAAATATTCCACTTTCCTACCCACACCCTGAAGAAAGATAAAACCTGTGACTTCAATCAGTTTTACTATGCAAAAAAAATCTTCCATCAGTCCTTTAGGAAAGGAGTCTCTTTGAGCCCCATGGAGACATGGTCACATGAGGAAGAGTCCTCGGGTGGCTTTTATGCCAGTCATCTGCAGAGGCCTGAAAAGAGCCCTTTGCAAACTGTGCAATCCTGCCCATTAGCCGCTTTCCCAACCCTGCATAAGGGTCATAATTTGCTTATTAGGGGTAATGTTTTAAGGATGCCTCTTCTAGTATAAAGCAAAGATTCCCCTTTTCTTTGTTTCCAAAATTATCTTAATCTCAAAGTCTCTGTTTCTCTATTTTTCAAAAGCATCTGCATCTTAAAAAACTCAAAGTCTCTTTTTTCCTCTAGGAGCACAAAGAAAAAACTTCATTATCACTTATACTTGTATTTTACATCCCCCCTAAACAGCATCTATATGTTACAGGACAAAACATTCCATTTCTCCAGTGATTACTCGAAAAATGTCCAGCCGAGTTAGGCCACTCCTTTCCTTTGCCTCAAATAGTCTTTTCTTTCTTGCTTTCACTGACTCAGTCTCAGGGTCTCCTCTTCATGGTCTCATCGCTTCTCTGTACTCTGGGAGAAAAACCTTTCAGGTACTGAAAGATCATCTGTTGGCAAGAGAAAGAGTTAAATGTGTCCAGGCTTACGATGACCATGTGGTCTCTCGCCTCTGCCAGTGGCAGCTGCGAAGTTCTTCAACCCACACTGGCTGGCGGTGTGGGGGGGGCTGCTGGATGCCTCCATGCTGCCCCTTGGTCTCATGGCATGACTGCTTTCTCGCCGGGGCCGGCAGCTCTCAGAGGCCTCAGGAAAGAGGGGGGGAAAAACATCCTCCGAGCCCCAGTCGGCGACAAGGACAGCTGCCAGGGCTTTTCCTCCCCTACCCCGCTGCTCGCTGTTATCTTGGCTGAGCCCTCCCTGAGGCTCAGCTGCCCAAGGGCAGCGGGGCCCAGTCGGGCCCGGCCCGGCCGTGGCAGGGGCAGCGGCTCTCTGCGTCCCGACCAGGCCCGGCCCGGACCCCCACGGCAGCCGCCGCGGGGTGTGTTGCCTGGTCACCCGGCCAGGAGAGAAAAGAGCGCGGATGCTCCTCTTTCTCAGCTTTTTATACGGTATTTCAAAAGTCGCAATCCTGTTTCTTATTGGTTAAAAAATAGCCAATAGCTGTGTTCAACCTTTCCAAAGGAAATTTAGGTCCTGGCATGTTGCAGCTGGGAAGCCTGTAAGGGCATTTTGGAGGTCAGCTGCCTGATACAGGAATGCTTAGTCATGGTAGTCGGACCTGGTTGAAGACTGCCTGTGGCTCTCAGACCCTCTCCTAACTCCCTGTAAGCCTATTGGCTACTGTTAGCCTGACCTTACTATTGGTCCATGTACAAAACCCTCAAACCCTATAAAAACCCCTTAACTAGGGCCAGGGGGCAGAAGAAAGCCGTTCCTGGACCCTTCACAGAGCTGCATTAAACTTCCTGTGGAATAATCTACACGGCGTCTTCTCATCTCTCTCTCTGTCTGCCTTTGGCGGCTTGCAAGGACGCTGATATTCACTTGCTGATATCACTCACTAGAGCTATCACTGCTCAGCTTAATATCACTTGCTTGTAGAGCTATATCACTCCTTGCTAAGCCAGCCTGAGAAGCCTTGGAGCCAGCCCAGAATTCTTAAGGGTGAGCGGGGCCTTGAGGTACTGCTCTATCCAGGAATATCTGTGGCTAACAGGGTCAGGCTGACCCTGGGGACTCCAGAGATAAAGGCTTCACTGGCAGAAGCAAACCTTGTCAACCCATAACATTCCTCTAGGCCTTTTTCTGTGTTTTTTTTCTCTTTTCCATGAAGGAAGGGGCAAAGTGTCAGTCAGCATGTTCTGTGTGTGGAGCAGAGACAGACTGTTGAAAAACAGAGGACTTGAACAAAGCCATCTGTCTACAGCTGTAGTTTGAATTCCTGAGCTGTGAGGATTGCCTTCTGGTTAATCCCTTTTGCAATCTCTGTGTGAACTGATGGGATTTGTTTGTTCCCTTTGTATTATTTTTCTGGGGCTGAGATTTCTTCATCTCCTTTTGCTTTTCTAGATTCTCTTCTTTGTGCTCTCTCTCTCTTTCAACATGTATCAAATATGTTATTTCCCCACATATATCCTTGATTTTCTTATTTTACATGATGAATATGCTGAACTTCATGGTTTGCTGACTTAAAACTGCTTTTCCTTTCAAATAGGAAATGTGAACATAAATTGGTTTGCAGTTTATTCACTGCATTTATTCTGTGGTACCATCTTGAAGCTGGAAAACTAAGGTGATATATGGAACTGAGCATTTCTCCTCTCTTACGGATATTTCTATGAATTCCCCAGGGTGTTTATTAGAAGGTGCCTCATTTATATTGCCCTAAGACCTTTTATCTGTAAATGTGTTGCATGTCCTTTGCGCTGTTTTAAGTTGTTTCCCTACTCTTGTATTTCTGAAAGAAGTGATCTGTTTTCAAGTGATGGGATCCATATCCTACTTAGCCAGTCAGGACAACAAAGAGTTACAGTGGTGGTATCTTTTCCTGCCCATCTTCTTAGACTGCAAATCGGCTGGCTCCAGCTTCAAGCAATATGCAAAGGTGAAATAAGAGAAGCTCGGTGTGTGTGGTGGGGAGAGCAGCTATTCTGAGTTATGTTTAAGGAACAGGGTTCATTTAGGGGGTTGTTGCTAGATTTGTCAAAAGGCATTTGTCATGGCATCATGCTGCAGGCTTTCCCCTCCGGCCAGGTTTCTGTGTACAGCATTCCAGCTCCAGACGCTGAACGGGCTGCAGGGCAGGTAAGAGCCACCAGCTAAGCTTTGTAGTAGGAACACGGTAAATAAACCGTCACTGTCCACTCCTGTGTGCATTGACCCCCGTTCTTCATAAATTGCTCTTAAGTAGTAAAAATTCTCCCCCCAACACCTGCTTTCACAGCTTGAGATGCATACAAGAAAGAAATAGCCCAGAGATGTGGGTTTCATGTGTGACGTAGCTGATAACATGAAAGATCTTCTCTGAATTTTAATCTCTTTAAAACTAAGACAGTAAATACACCAAAATGTGATGTAAATAGCTCTTTTTTTCTTACTAACTGATGCCATCCATGGTGTTTGTCTAAGAAAGTCTGCGTGTTTGCTACTGCCCATCCTACCAAGAAGGTTTGTGCCAAAAGGATCGTTTCTTCAAATGGATGAAGTTGTGTTTCTGGAAGAGATGTCTTCTGGGAATATTACCTGCAGTTGCTTTAACAGTTACAGCAATCATGCTAGTCCTGCACTACTTACTCTGTAGGTGTTACTCCCCAGCATGGTCTGGGTGGGATGGTTATTTCACACTGTGAAAAGCTCTGCACTAAGCAGCTGAGCACATAATGTGTGTATATAAACTACTGACTTTCCCTTCTCCTTAATGCCTTTGCTAAAGCCACAAAATGCACAGTAATTACCAGTTAGTAGTTGCACAAGAATATTGAAAGTGGGCATTTTATCTCTAATTATTTTTTATGTCTGCTCATAAATGCCATCATAATTGGTATTAAATGTTCTCTTTTGCAGGAACCTATAGGAATTATTTGTCTATTTTCTCTTCAGTTTTTTTAAAAAACAGAATAGCTATCTAAATTGTTTATGTACTTTCCCAAATGTCAACACATAGCCATTAAAACCATGCTTCTTCAGGAAGAGGGCACTGCAAAAAAAAATGGAAGCTTAACAATGCAATCTTCCTTGTAGAAATGCCTGCCTAAACGTTTTATCTCCTTCCTTTCCTTCCCTGCTGGGCATTACTGTCTATGGGACTGACTCAGTATTCTATCTATTACTGCATGTTTCTCTTAAGAGCTATGTCTTGGGTTATGAAACCAAAAATGCGTATTCTATTTTCATCTGCTGAAGGCAGTTGGGGAAATGTTTGGGGTTTGTTTTTTTTTTTTTTTTTTTTTCTTTGTTAATCTTGGGGCCGGNAACAGAACCCAACGAGATCATCTCTACTTCAACAGAACCACATCTGTTTTTTCGAGGAGGACTGCTTCCAAACACCCTGACCAACAGGGTGTCAGGTCGTGTCCCTGACTCTGTCAGGGTTTTCTAGGCTTTTTGTTTGTTTGTTTGCTTGTCTTTTTGTACTATTACATTTGTATTTTTAATATTCCTAGTAAAAGAATTGTTATTCCTATTTCCAAATCTTTGCCTGATAGCCCTTAATTGGAAAGTTATAATAATTCGGAGGGAGGGGGGTTTACATTCTCCATTCCACAGAAACTCCAGCTTTCCCTAGCAGATGCCTGTCTTCTGAACCAAGACAGAGCTAACACCAGAAAATGCCAAGCACAAGCACATACTTCTGCAAGCCTCTTGTTCTGTAACGTTATTAGATTGTTCTGTAATGTGATTTTTTTTTTCCTCAGCTCCAGCTTTTTCCTTTATTTATACCAGTGGAAGTGTAGAAATTCCTAATTTGACTTATACAAATGACCTCAGTAATCCAACATCACAGAAGTTCCTCCTGCAAGCAAAAGCAATCCAAAATTATGTAAGTTCCCACATAGGTAGAGCAATATTTTGTAAATATTTATACAGAATCAGCTGGGATTGAGGAGAGGACTCTGGTTAGCCATATTTTTTTTTCCCCCTTGGAAATAGCAAGTTTAAAGCTAACAAGAGCCTTGGTAGTTTTCAGATTTAGAAATGCAAATAGACAGATGTGGCTGTGTGTCTTAGAGTAAGGTCAATGTTTTCTAGCTAATAATGTTTGAGGATTATGGACAAATTGCTTGTCTAGAAGGAAACAGGAAAGTGGGTTTTGTTTTATTTTACCTTATTCAAACTCTCTTCCTTCTACATTTTTCTTTTTAATTTTACCTCCAGTTCAATGCTTCACTTTTTTATTTTCTTTATCACTCACAACAGTGCTTGCTTTCTTGCCCTTCTTAAGAGTTTCTATTTGTGAGATGAGTACGTTTTCCTTGGTACGTGTGGGCAGCAGTTTTGAAGACTGTTCTCTGTTAGCCTGTATTTCCCAAAAGAACTAATCTAGCATCTCAAAGCTGCTTTGTGCACAGCCAATACAAGTTGATCATACTGGAAGTTTAAAGACTGAAAGAAAAATATAAATGTATTCATAAAGACTTCCTTCATGACTAATTATCAAGATCTGTCTCAATTGTCTTGAAATGTGATGTGAAAAAATAAATTTTTTAGTGGAAGTTAATGCACATGTATGATCCTTATTTGATACATTTTATGAAAATTATGGACAGTGTTTTGAATGTGGTGGAGGGCGGTGAGGAAGAGGAAAGAATGAAAAAGACAAGCACTTCATAGTATTAGAGATTATATTGGCACTAAAATATAATGTTACATTTCATTTTACCACTATTTCATTGGCAGTTGGCAGAAACATATGAATCTTCCTTCTTGGGAAAGTACTACTTCAAGTCTGTAGTGGCTGCTTTCAGGTGAGTGCTGTTTCAGCATATGGTAGAAATTTGAAATATTCAGCTGTCTTTTGCTCTTTCTTTTAATGCATTTTAAATTAGCTACCTAGAAGAACATGCACATCTCTGTAAGAGAATTAAAAATGCACAAATGCATTTAAGTGTATGAGCTAAGCTGAGTGTGACTTCTGTTCTGCCCTGTAGAATGGGAAAGAGAAATGAAGTCTGATTTATTGTTCCTGAATCTGTGGGTTGTTTTGTTGTCTATTAATTTACTTTTAATTTTTGAAATAAAAATTCAGCACTTGCAGGATCTTATTTTGGTTTTGTCCATTCAAATGAAGTTCTCTTTAACCTCTAAAAACAAATCCTTAAATGTGTGGTTTGGAGCAAAACACTATTTGAGCTCCTGGTAAGAAATGTAAATCCATTGAGCAGCAGATTATTACAATCCTGGTAGTTTCTGAAAACCCTGAAGGGTCAGTGCACAGGTGATTTCAAAAGGATTGTGGTGGAATCACTGAAGTAATAACTTGTAGGTATATGCTCAAGGATCCTTGTGAAATGCTGCATCAAAGTATGGGCATAAAATTGTGTTGTTGTATGGTGCTAGCTTCCATTAAAAATTAATTATAACGTGTCTGTAGCTGTTATATGATCTTAAAAGTGTACAATTATATGACAGGAATGGCAACATCCAATTTCATAAAAACTATTGAAGGATTCCAAGGTGTAGTTTTCAGTCTCACTGTGTAGCTGATTAAGCCACATATGTCAAAAATATTTCTACTGTATAGCAAAAATAATTGTTAAACAAGAGAGTTTTTTGTCACCATGTTTAGCAGTAACTATTGGGCACAGAAGTTCAGCTGGTAATGAAAGTGTGCCAGCCAAAAATGCAGACCAGTGGAAACCATGTCCAAAATAGTATTTATGATACCTATTTTTCCTTTCACAGTGAAGGAGAATCTGGGCTGTGAGGTTATTTCTGAAATATATTCTGGGCACCATAAGATATGGTTACTTTCCTTAAAAAATTAACCGCAGTGGAACAAAAAGAAATCTGTAGTAAACAAGCAGCTCCCTTGTTCAGTTCTGGGGAGGAAGATTTTGATCCTGTTACAATGGAACTTTTTGGTAACAATGTACCTGTCATTTTATACCTATTCTGTCTGTTTTTCTTTCCCCACTTTGTGTCTTTGGCTTGTGTAGCTGATAATTATTGCATTTCAGTTTCAGATTGCACAGAACATGATGTGTTGCTAAAATCAGGTAATTATGCTTCAATCCCAAGCAATACCACTTTATGGGAGAGTAGAATCCTTTGACAGAAAAATGGCATTTTTCCAGTTATTCTTATATCTATAGGGCATATGAACTAAACTAGACAATGGAATCTCCATGTCTTGTGTTTCAAATGAAGGCTGGATGAAAATACCTTTCAGCTTTTATTCTGATGTTCTGACTAGAATGGTTGAAATTTAATAGTTCCCACTGAAGAGCAGTGAGCTGTGGCTCCTATTTTTGCCACCTATTAAAAAAAAAAAAAAAACAAAACCACAACAAAACCTCTAAAATTTGTACTTTGTAATTGTAATTACAAATTGTAATTTGGCTTGTGATTAGACAATTTTGGTTACATGTTAATAGTGGTCAGTCAGATAATATGGAGCTTTAATTCACTTTGACTGATTTCTTCATATCAAGCACATCCCAAGATTTGTTTTCATGTACTTGGTATTCTCATTGCATGGAGAAGGAAGATGTGAAAATGGAAAAGGAAGCCGTAAGGGTGAAGCAGATATTGTAGCAATTGCAGCTGAATCAGCTCCTGCTCCTGGAATGTGCAATGAGCTGGTGATGATGAGGTTTTGTACTTCCTTGGCCAGAGCAGGAGAAGGTGATGCAGTCTGATAGGGAAAAGGGAACACAGCTGTAAACGTAAGAGCAAAAAGGGAATAGAGTAGTCAAGAAATGTTGGTAGGTGATTGTTTCTACCTTGTCTGAAATCTTACCCAAGAATTTATCTTTCAATCTAACAATTTTTCCATATTGATCTACTTTTTTCGTTTGTAGCAGTATTCTTTGACCTGTATGCCAAGCCAGGTAACAACAGGACTCTAACTCTGATGAATCCCAAAAAGTCGTTCTGTCAATGGAGACTGTGAGTTCCTTCTAATTACATGGTGAGACTGGTAGTTACCACTTTGCGTGGTGCCACTCCAGAGAGCTGTGCATCACACCACTTGTCAACATATGATTTCCTTCTTCCACTGCAGAACACGATCATTACCAGGTATGATACAAAGAGCATAGATGCTTTATTGAGCTGTACAGAAGCTCTCTGAATCTGTAAAAAATTGATAAAATGTGAGATTTGAAATACAACTTAATTAAAAGTCTTGGATAGCGTAATAAAAAGATCTTCTAAAAAAGTTAGAAGGGACTGATAAAGGGTTTTCAAGTCCAACTCCCTGCTCCTCAGAGGACTACCTAAAACCAAACCATTTGACTAAGAGCATTGTCCAAATGTTCCTTGAATTCTGACAGGCTTGGTGCCATAAACCTGTTACCAGTGTCTGTGGGGTTTTTCTTTCTACGCCACGACTAATTCTTAATGGGTTCCTTTCCAGAAAATTACTCTCACAACTCAAAAACATACAGACTTTATTTTAGAGTTTTATATTCTATTACTTTCAGAAACGTATGTTTTAGGGCAGTCCAGTCACAGCTGAATTCCTGTTCATAATGGGGGGTTGGAAGGCTCCATCCTCAGAGTCACTGCGTGGTCTATTTGCATAAGTGAGTTCAGATGATACTTAAATTTGAGTGGCTACACTGCTCCTACTTTTCAGAGTCAAATTTCATGTATGAGCACAAGGCATCCGTCTTCCTCAACCAAATAAATAAACAAGTTGGATCTGAGGAAGGGTGGTATCAAGAGGGGATCTTTACCTAATTTTTTTCTTTTAGGAACTTTCATGAAGAGGTTAGCTGGGCATGAAGATTCAGCTAGGAATCTAAAATGGCCTTGTTTTGGAGTGCTTTAACTTAAGTGAGTAGGAGGTCTTCTTCAGCTCTATTAATGTACAAATTGCTCTCTATGCAACAAAACATAACAGATTGCCATTGTTGGCATGGAATGGACACAAGGTTTTTGTAAGGAGTTACTGCCTAACTGTAGCTTAACAAGGAGAATCCTGTTCCTGATGTGGGTCTGCATCTGTTCTGCTACTTATTATGGATTATTGCTGCAACTGTTATTCCATTGTTCATTATTACCACTGGTTCAGCTTTTTAGGAACCAAATGTAGAGTTGGCCATGAGCATGAAAACACCTGGATGACAGCAAGATTAACACAGGTGTCTGATGTAACACATTCAGAGAACATTGATGCAGTAAGCTGTAAGACAAAATTCAAGAATGTGCATTGATGTCTGTCTATTAAAGAACCAAAACAGAATTTGGTGATGGAAATTATGTTAAAAGCGTGAGGGTATCTCAAAAAACCTGACATTTTTGGTTGCTTTTATTGGCACTTTAGAAAATGTGTTGTTTTGCGTATGTCTATTAGTTCTCTGCTTGGGCCAAAAGCAGCCTAGTGACATACTTAAGACACATACAGTAGAACTAATAATAACTGGCTGTCCAGTATCTGTGACAACCAGTAACTAGAGTAGCCATTATTTCCTGATGTTTAGGTCTAGGGTCACACGTGGTGACTGAACTGATTCTCACCAGTTTCTGTAAGCTGCAGTAATATGTATGTTCAGTGACAAATCCTAAAGATGTTTAAGCTGAGATGGTGAGGTGTGCTGTGAGAGTAAGCATCTCATGTGGACAAGTCTCATAGCGTGCCTTGCTGTTCTGGTGATACTGTGACAGAAGGTACATATAGAAGATAAGCCAGGCTGTCAACTGGGTTGATGAAGATGCTGAAATATTTCCACATGGCAATGTGGAAAGAACTTAAATGGTTATTTTATAAATATTTTGTCAGCTATTATGATAAAAAGAATTTAACAATGTCTGCAGGAGAGGCAAAGCAGAGATTCATTCACTAGTGTCTCACTTCACAGGTGTGAAAGGAAGAGCCTACTAAAGCAGAAGACAACTACTTTCAGTTTAAGGTTAAAAAAATTGATTTTAATGCTGCCAATATGGTGTCTCAGTGACATCAAAGGACTTGATGCAGGGATGTGATGGAAATACTCTGTTACTGTGAGGTCTAATCTTAATTGCTTTCATTTGCTGTGCATAAAAAAAAGAGAGGCCTGGTAGAAAATCTTAACACATAGATTCACAGATACCACAGAATATTCTAAGTTGGAAGTGACCCACAAGGATTATCCAGATATAAATAAATGAAAGAAGTTCAAAATATGCTGTGGGTTGCAAAATGGAGTCAGCATAATAGTGAATTTACAGATGCAAGAAATAGCTTCTCCCATTACAAATGAACAATGGGAAGTAATAGTTGCCAAGCATGGGGCATCACATTTTGTGTGGTAGCTTTTGTGACACAAAACCAGGCTGAATGTGGATAGATTTGAAATGTTTTGGGTTTATCTGTTGCACAGATGCTGCTCAACGCTGCTGCACTGGCACTAGTTGCCTTTTCATTCCTAACCTCTGCTTCTCAGTGTTACAATTGCCACTGAAGTAACATAATCTGGCATTGCCTTTCTGATGCTTCTGTAGGTATGAAAACTCCAGGGCACTTGTGAAGCAAGAAAACAGTGATGTACATGCAGAATGACTAAGCCTCAAGTGCTGGGAAGCTCTAGCATCCTGTGTGCCATCAGGTGGGTGGAAAAATAAAATAAAAGGGAAATGGTAGCCAAGGGAATGCTTCTGAAACACAGATGTCAGTGTTACTTCTGCCCAGTTTCCCAGCAAAGATGACAGGAATGTAGGAAATGTTTTGGAATTACTTTTTGTAAATGCATTTTTTTGGTAACCTTTACAGATGATGTCGGCCTGGGGCCTGGACTCCTTCTGCTGTGCGTTTAACTTCATCAAGTAATGTAATGCTGCTTGCCTTCTCACTGGACCAAAGAGGAGAAAGCAACATACTAAAAGCTTACTTTAAAGCCATTCCTAAAATCAGTACGTAGTTAATAGAAACAAGCATCTGATGGAAGCACACTTATTACTAGTTTTGCCTCTAAAAAAGTTGATATTGCCTTGAACATATCTGGGGGGAGGGACTGTTGGCATATAAAGCAGGGAATTATCATTCTGATCCACTTTACAAAAGACTGAGAATTTAACAAAGAAGAGAGAACATCCTTTGGTCTGGGAGGCTTTGTCTTCCTGATAACTACTGAAGTGTTACTTGCCCGTAATTGCATGGGTAACAGCAAGCAGTGGCAGCAGAGCAGCCAGCCAGCCAGCTACAGTCACTACCTGTCTAAGAAAAGCTAGATAGCCCCAGTGGCAGAGCAGCTACTTTCATCAGTTTTGGCAATGTGTCCACAGATCGTAGAATGTGTGTAAAGAAAATGGAAAACAAGAGCAAACATTTCTAATTTATCCTTTTCTATTTCTAAAAGCATTGTTCAGTGTAGTTAACTAAATAAGAAAAGTGTGTTCCGGACCTAAGAAGTACATTCCAAACCTATGGAGCACTATAGTTTTTGCATGAGTGCTGCGTGGTGAAATATTTTGAATAATGCTAAACTCTAGTACTAATTTTAGAAGACATAAAGGGTCTTCACAATGTCAAGTTTAGCCACAGTTATTTGGTAAGGTATAAATGAAAGTGTTTTGACAATGAAGCAAGTGACTATTTTTCAACATGTGGAACAAGTCACAGAGGATAAACTCCTCCAAAGCTGCCACATTTCAACTTATGTCTCTCTGCATGCTGCTTATCCAAATACTTATCCCGTGCACTTTACTAATTAAAATTACTTTATTGTTCTGAGGATGGGCGTTTCAAATTGTATTTAGCCCAGGTTTTGACACAGGTGGTTTTTTTTATTTCAACATTATCTTATTTTGTGTTATCTTATGTTCATATTTGCATTCACAATGTTATATAAAGGGAACCAAAAGGACTCAGGACTGGATATCTAAGAGAATTCTTTACAGAAAATAAAACCTCAAATGAATTGTTCAAATATGGCATGAATTTTCAAACTGAGAACTGATAAATTAACTTCCTTGTTTACATGAAAATAATCAGTTTTCACTTCACTGGGCTGATTGTTTTTTGTTTTGAAAATACCTACAGAAAAGTAAAATGGAAGGGGGAGGTTTGTTGCATCCACATCTAATTGCTTCTTTCTTTTACCATGAAAGAATGTTTTTTTAAAAAAAGAGAAACTTCAGTCAGAGATTTTTTTTTTTTAACTTACCCTTAGCTGTAATTTGATCTAAAAATAAGAGAAGTTCAGTGTGATGTGGAGGTGGAAGTTAAGTGATTTTCAGTTAATACAGGAAAAATGTGAGTTTAATACTGTCACAATGTATTCTTCTAACTCTGTACATAGATAAGGGTCCTAGGAACTGAATAGACTCTGCACTTTGGTTCAGCTGACATAATTGTGTCATGAGGCAAGGCCTTGATGGGCCATTAGCAGAAGATAGTCTGGAGGGAGGTGGCAAGGGAAACACTGCCCTACCTGGTTTCAACAGCTCATGAAGATCGTGATATAATACATACTTTGGACACATCTTACATTGTAACCCAGGACACCTGGTAAAGGAGACTTTTCATGTATATGACTTGACAAGTCCCTACCTTTCACGGTATTATTAGCAGCTTGTAGCACAAAACTCTCATTTCTATGCAGGACAGGAACACGTGACATTACAAACCTAGCACAAACCTCAGATACAGTGCTTTATGCTGGCTGCAGAAAGGCTTACACTCCTTCATCAGATACAGTCTAGCCAAAGTTGGGTCTAAAAATACTTCTATAGATATTTAAATTAGCAAAGTTTTTTGGTTCTTCAGAGGCACTAATTTCAATAATAGAAATGTAGTACTTTCAGTCCCATAATAGGTAGAACATCTTGGAAGCAGAGGCTGTTTTCATTTTGTGGATGCATGTCAGGGTTTTTATCTTTTAATTTTTAGGCACCATTGCCTGGCTACAAACTCTTAATGAATACAAATACAAATTCAAGAGAAGTCCCCAGGGTCCAGTAATAAAGACTGGTTAGATATTGATGGAGTTAGGTGAGTAAATACATTATTTTCTGGCATATTGATTTGCACTTTGAAGTTCTGCACATTTAGGCATCCTGGATTTTTCTTACAGGTATTTACTTTTTCTTTTGTTCCCCTTAGAGCAATAATGTTGAAAACTTCATTATTCAGGATTTTAAGCAGCTGCAGCTGAACTATAAATTCCTGGCTGTGGTCTTGATGTGGGTGAGGAGTTTGTGTAATCAGAAGTTTCAGTTTCTTTACCACTTGCTCTTCAGTGATTGCAATTGTTACACAAGTGCTAAAAATAACGCTATTCAGAGAAATTTGTTTCTTGGAAGGAGCATATTGAAACAAGCAACAGCTGTTGGATTTGGCTGAATGATTTAATCCTTTCCTGGATGTGCAACTTTTGGATTTGCAAACCTAAATGGGCTATCTGAAATCAAGCACGCTTGAAGCAGTTTGTATTTATAAGGTAGACCCTGACACTGATCATCTTGCTGTATTTTGTTTCAAAATCTGCTAATCCCAAAAAAGTTGCAGAGTGGAAGTAATTCGTAAATAGGCTTTCTAAAACTTTTGTTGGGCAGTTTTTTTTAACACCAAAATATAGCTGATCTTTATTGCATTGTCTTAAAGCTTTTTGACATCACTACCACTCAGTAAAAGGAGACATAGCTGGATGGTAGTGATCAGTTTGCTTAAAAATTAATGCTTCTCACTTTTGCCTTGCTAGATACTGTAGAGCTCTTTCAGAAAACAACAGAAACAGAGAATATGGCTATTCTGTTGCAATCAACTTCCATTCTGATGAGCTGGTCACCCACAGAGGGGTTTATATTGAATACAAAGCTTTCAGTCACATAGACCATAAGTTAAGAAGAACACACTTTAATTTTTAAGGAGAAACCTTTGAGAAACCCTCCTTGACAGACCAATAGTATACAACTCAACCTGCCTATTTTCTTAACCTTCCAGCAGGAGAAAAATGTGTAAAATGTTATGTCTTTAGTTGACCAAATGGAGGTACAAATTTAGATATAAGATACATTTAGAAGCTAGGACTTATTTTCTACCTTTTATCAATATTTCTGTAAAATGGGGAGTAAAAGTAAAATTTCTCAATTTCTGTAGATCTATTTATATGGCACTTTGCTGACACCTTAAAATAGCCAAGCTGCAACATGAAAATAGAATGGGAGGCCTCTAAGCATGACTCTTCTGCCAACAAAAGTTAACCATGAATACTTATCTTCTCTTTAAAATCACAACTCAAGGTGCTCTAAGATCAGTTTCCAGGTTTAGACAAACTATTTAAGTTTTACTGGCACTCCAACAGGACCCCCTGTTAGAAGATGTTGCAGAAATATGTCTGGGGTTTTTATGGGCCTTTCCTAATTCTCCAGGCTATGTACTTCTGGATCAATGTTAGGTTTTGGAGGGGTTCCAGATGGTGGAACAGGAATTTTCAGGGGATACACATATTTACTTGTGATATTTCTTAGAAAATATGCAGTTTCAGATTATTTAAATACCTGGGGTTTTTTTACCCAATTAGTGTCCAGGTAGCTTAAGTTCTCTGTGATTTCAAGAGATCTGTTCATTTTGAGAGGCCTCTTCAAACCTTCAGCTTGCTTGTCAGAATGTAGTTCTGTTTGTTGCTGACATAGAAGCATTTAAGTATTAAGGTTTCTTGTTAAGATTTTTGTTTCATGCCTTTCACTCTAAATAAGTGGTCAGTCATTCTGTAGGACTCACAAATTTTCAGGGATTTCTTCTTCCACCAATGTCAGTCTCTTTCTACTAGAAAAAATTACCAGCTATTCTTAGTTCTGTGGTTACTCTGGTTACTACCTCAAAAATGGTTAAGAGTCTAAGCCTAAGAACATCTTTTTTAACAGAGAAAATCTCCAGACTTTATTGTGTGTATCTGTGTGCTCTGCTTCTAGCACTGAGCCAGCAAGCAGATGGTTCAAAGTTATTTAATCAATTCTTAGTCACAGTCAGGAGGCTCTGCATAAAGACTCATCAGGAGGAGTGGAATAGCTGTGATGTGTCAGTGTCAATTTGATGCAGTAGTTTGGGGAAGGCTGTCTGAGCTATCAGCATGTATTGAGAGCGCTGGCCTATATCAGCCTTTCCTGTAGCAGTAGTAAAACGAGAAGGAAAAAAAATAAATTAATGTTTTCCCACATGTTTAGTACCTGCAGTCACCCACCTGAGGTTAGTTTTTTCCCATTGTTGGGTGCCTATCAAATCACAGTTATTAAAAATCACAGGCACTGCTCTGAGCTGACCTGGAAAGTGAATGCCAGCCATCAGCTGGATAACTTCAGGGAGAGGTGACAAGAAAATGGAGACACTCCTGCTTTGACACTCATGCTGGCTGGGTAGTGTGTGTTTTCCTCCCACTGATATCATATGCAGTGGAGGCAGTGAAGAGGACTAATTTACTCCAGATTGGAACTGATTAGACAACCATGGGACAAACAGATTTGGTCCTTCAATCTGATGTAGGTCTTAATTTGCCTATGGTGCTAAATGGGAGAAAGTTTCATTTGACTTCACTTGGGCAGAAAGAGGAATGGTTTGAGCTACTTGGTCTTTCAGAGACTTTTTTCTTCTTGCACATCTGAAAGAGTGAAAGAGAACAAACTTTTTTATATATTGGAAAGAAACAATTTACCATCTATACTAGTAGTTAGTTTATGGGAATGTGAAGGAAATTCTTGGTCAAGGGCTGTTTCATAATGAGACTGCAAGTTTTGGGAAGTGTTTGATAAAGCACGTATTCACAACAGACACTGAGTGTATGTCAAGGTTTTAGTTCGATAAACCAGGCGGAAACACCAAAATAATGTAGTGGTCTCATGTTCCCCAATTTCTGGTTCGTTTCCCGGCCAACGCACCAATTATTGTCAGGGTTTAGTGTTTGCAATTTTATATATATGACTAGGAGAGTTCAAGAAAGCAAAACAGGCTTACCTTAAAATTACAAAAGATAATTTATTTACAGACATTAAGAAAATAAGGAAAAAAAACCCCTAAAACTAAATAAACCACAAATGAAACCCTCAGACCATCCTTCTCTTCCCCTCCCACACAACCTGAAGAAAGACAAAACCTGTGACTTCAGTTTTACCATGAAAAACTAATCTTCCATCAGTTCTTTAGGAAAGGAGTCTTTTTGAGTCTCATGGAGACATGGGCACATGAGGAACGGTCCTCGGGTGGCATCGCATCTGCAGTGGCCTGAAAACAGCCTTGTGCAAACTGTGCAATCCTACCCATCTTTCCCAACACTGCATATGGGTCATAATCTGCTTATTAGGGGAAATGTTTAAGGATGCCTCCTCTAGTACAAAGCAAAGATTCTCTTTTTCCTGGTTTCCAAAATTATCTTCATCTCAAAACTCAAAATCTCCTTTTTTTCTCTATTTTCAAAAACATCTGAAGCTTAGAACTCAAAATCTCTTTTTCCCCTAGGAGCACAAAGAAAACTACATTATCACTTATACTAGCACTTTACATCCCCCCTAAACAGCATCTGTATGTTACAGGACAAAACATTCAATTCTCCAGTGATTACTCGAAAAATGTCCAGCCGAATTAGGGCACTCCTCTTCGTTTTCCTCAAATAGTCTTTTCACTCTCTCTTCACTGACTTGGTCTCTTGCTCTCTCTTCTTCATGGTTCCATTATTTTATCTTGTCTTCACTCTGGGAAGAAACTTTCAGTGCCTGAAAGATCATTTGCTGGCAAGAAAAAGAGTTACTTGTGCCCAGCCCTACAGTGACCACATGGTCTCTGCCGGCAGGAGCTGCAAAGTCCTCCAAACCACAGTGGCAGTGTGGCAAGGCTGCTGAGTGCCTTCTTTTCCACCCCTCAGTCTCACGGCATGGGCCGCTCCCTCACGGGGCCAGCGGCTCCCGGAGGCCTCAGGAAAGGCGGGGGGGAAAACATCCTCCAAGTCCTGGCCAGCGACATGGGCAGCTGCCGGGGCTTTTCATCCCCTCCCCGCTGCTCACTGTTATCAGGCCCGAGCACGGCCGGGGCTGCTCCCTGGCAGGGGCAGCGGCTCCCTGAGGCCCGGCCAGGCCCAGCCTGGCCCCTCATGGCAGCCGCCACGAGGTGTTACCTGGTCGCTCGCCAGGAGAGAAGGAGCGCGGCTGCTCCGCCTTCTCAGCTTTTTATAGGGTATTAACAAAAGTCACATCCTATTTTCCCAGTGGTTAAACTACCTGCCAACAGCCAAGAACTGGCCTCCGATAGGTGTTCAACTTTTCTAACGGAGATTTAGGTCCTGGCAGGGTAATACCCCACACCCTCCTTCAAGCAAAAAACCAAACCATGTCAACCCACAACAGAGTTGTAATTAATTAAACAAAAGAAAACTATAATGCTTTCTTAATTTCTCTTTAAAATTTGAACTAACTCTAGGGTTTAATGTTTGTAATATGTTATGGGTGCATTTCTCCAGCTCTGGCTCTGGCATACGTTGTGGATTTCTGGCATGTTCCTGGTAAGTTAGGATTGTTTTTACTGCTGGCCTTGGTCCACAGTCAACAGAGTTTCAGGCTCAAGAAATTTTTTTTGTGTATCTTTCTGGGCGGTGCCCACAAAGCCACACTAAATTGAAATGGATATAGAAGGAAAATGGATTTATGTGGTTGGATGCATCCTTGGGGTCAAAGAAAGTAACAGAAGAAATGACAGCGAAATTCCTTTAACCCTGGTAGTAAGTCTAGGTTTTATAATTTTAATCTCCTGATGATCTTATCACTCCAAATCTAGCCAATTTAAGGTTTCCAAAGCTGTTTATGGGACTTCAGAATACCAGTACTTAGCTTAGAAGAATTGTTTAGATGGTTTTAAGACCATTTAGATGGTCTTTAGGTTTTGTTCAATATTTGGAAGTGTTTAGCTTTCACTTTTAATATATATATTTTAAAAATGAAGTGGCAGTTTGAAGATCTTTCATTGCTGTCCACACAGCACATTTACTCTGCAGTACATAAGTATGTGATCTTTGTTTAATGTTACACCTACCATGGCAGAGTGTGGGAAAATGTTGAAAAGAACTAGCACTGTTGTGGTAGATAGGGACAGGCGAACGGAAGATCTCGCGATGTGACGGAAAGCAGCATGGACCCCTTCCCCCTCATCCTCAGTGATAAGAAATCACCCTAGGCATGCAACCCCTCCTAACCCCAGTAGTTTTCCACTCCTTACTAACCCTAAAAACCAGTCCAACCGTCCCCTTCTGACGTAGAGAAGACCCCTGACTATTTAACCCCATGAGATAAGAGAATAAAGGCCATTTGACCATCCACCACGTTGGTGTCTGTGCTTGTCAATGGACCGAGTGACCCGGGCGAGGCTGGGTTGCCGTGCTCCCCCTTGAAACCAGGTCGCCCGCCTTCCCATCAGAAGGCAACACACTGTAAACCGTATGCAGTGAGATTCCTCTTTCTGACACTGCTATTGCTTTTTCTTCCTTTCTCCTGTTGGGCATCTTGCCCTGGCTCATGTCAAACTTACAGCATAAGCTATATTCAAAGCCTGTATGTTAGGAGGTTTGTTTCTTTAGTGGCTACTCAATTATTCACATCATCCTTTTTAATATACACATGCTAAAACTGCAAGGGGGTCTGTTTTATTTGTTTGGATGTGCCTCTGAAACTCTAAACCCCAGGTGCAATCAGAACTGCATTGGTGCCTTGGACTTTGCTGTTTTGTAAAGTTGAGCCTAATGTGCCCCTGTTACTAAAATACACATTTAAGGGCTCAAGTTTCTTTTCCTTTTGCTGAAACCAGAAATATCCTGCCTAGGGAAGAAAACAGCTTTCCTGCTGTTCTGTTTTAGATAAAAGCCTAGCATAGAAAGTTCAGCTCACTTCTTGACTTCCCATTTTCTCTGAGAGTTTCTCAGCAAAGGGTCAGTATTTCACATGGAAGAAATGCACCAAGTGTGGAAGTTAGATCCCCAAGATAGAAGAAAGACTTTAAGGAGCTTCTTGACAAATATATAAAATAAGGACTTTGGCCTTTGCATGGTGAGATCTGAATAATCATTAACTCTTTGTCTTAGAGGAACAGTTTTGGTTTCAGACAATCCAGCAGGAAGGTCTACTGTGAGTGGAAATTAAATATATGAACCTGATATCCAGCAGGAGTAGTGAGAACCAGATAAAGGCTTCTCTAGTGTAAGATGTCCCAATTAAGCTTTTGTAGATCCAGATACATGTTCTGATCTTGAGGACTGTTCAGCTTCACCTTCAGTCCTCCAGAGCTTCAAGGATTCTCAGAATCAAAAGGCGTGGGGTATACAATTTGTATCTCTTCTTACTTGTGGAATAAATGCAAGATGTGCTCACTTTCATGGAGTGCCTTTGCCTGGATGGGTGTGACATGACATCAGGAATGCAAACCCCTGGTGTGCTCCAGGCAGCAGAACCAAGGTGAGTTTCACAAAGAAAAAAATGAAGTGGTGGGGTGAGGAGAGAGCACCCTGAGCTGTTGGCAGGAAAAAGGAGTGGTGCTGTGAGTGGATACCCAGGCAGAAGGAAAGGGGGTTGGGGAGAGAGGCTGTGTTTGGTTCTTAATGCATGATACTCCCTGTGCTGGGACAAAAGATTGAGCAAGGGTGTGGTTACCAGCTGTCTGCCCAGACCTTTTAATTCAGAGGGGGAGAGATGCTCTTTGGGGAGGAAGGAGAAACATGGAGATGGAGTGTGAACAAGACAAATAAGAAAAGGGAGGATCAAGGATATTGGGGAGGCTAGATTCATAATCAGCCCCGGCTACAGTAAGCTGTTGTGAGTGACTCCAAGTGCACATGAGAGTTCATGTAGGAAGCTAGTGCAGACCGAATCACCACGGTCGTTTCATGAAAGCATGTCCTTTAGAGCATAGGTTGAAATTTAAGGCCATCTTCTCTTCTCTTTACCTACATCCTTTGAGGTTTTTTTACCTGAAAACAGCTTCTCAGGTTTATGTTGGATATTACTGTAAAGGACATAAAAGGTTCTTTAACGCCAATTATTATATACAGTATAATAGCTAGAGGAGAACAATTTACAGCACAAAGGTCAGTAGTGTTCACTTCTTTATTGACTATAGAGGGAGACTACAATTAGAAGTGTTGACAGAGTCCCAGCCTAAGCAAACAATATGCTCTATGAACTTTTACTCACTTTGTACTGTTCAGCACCACATCTGTTTAGCTGCATGGATAACAGTAATAACATTTTATTGTTTTGACTGACAGCAGCAGAGAAAGCACTCTGGTTCCTTTCAAAATCGTCCCAGCAAATGACAGCGTTTCTGAAGGTTTAGTCATTTGCTTGTCAAGGGCTGGAACAGGAAGGTAGGCAAACTGGAAAACCTAGTACTGCATAGCTGAGAGCCAGAGTTCTCACGGCTACGCAAATCGATACTTCCTCCGCCTTCCCTTTCTCTGCAGCAAAGGCAGCCAACTTTATTTATTCAAAGGAATTCCCCTAATTTAACAGTATTTTGAGACCTCTCCTGTGGAAACTATCCCCACTCTCCCTGTTTCCAGCCTCGTGTCAGAGCTATTACTGACCGTAACTGCAGCTGAAACAAGAAGGAAATGAGTTGCCTCCGTGCTCACTTTAGAGACAGAGGTCCTCGCATCAGACCTTCTTCAGAGACAGAAGCAATGAAAAGGCAGAACTCTGCTCAGGAGCATGAAATTATTGAATTACGGCAACATAACATGGAGGAAAGTGAGACTGATCATGACAAGCCTCTAAATGCTCAAACAAGAAAGGTAGGAATTTCACTGGCTCATTTGATCCTTCCGGTGGGGGAAATACTACATTGAAAGAGAAATGATACTTGAAGGAACATTTGTGGCATGATTTAATTTGTTGTTTGAGGTAGAGGGAAAGAGGCCTCTTAAAAACCCATTATTGTTTTTTTTTCTTATCAATGAAGTGTTCTAATATGAGAGTGGGATTTTAAGCTTTAATTTAGGAACTGAAACTGTTATTGGTTCTCTGAGTTTTGCTTTCTTTTTTAATGTGCTATCAGTGGGATTGGGCTCAAAACCAGAAAGAGAAAAGTTGAAATAAGTTTTAAAACCAGGCTTTCCTTCAGTAGAAGTTAACCAGGAAACAATGCTGCCAAACAAAAACAAGATGTACTCGAACAGAGCATGCTGGATTCTCTTCATCTCTGATTAATTTTCAGTTGCTAACCATTATGAATTTATATTAATGGAATGGTCCAAAACCTCATTTAAAATCAGCATGTGAATCCTAAGGGAGGTAGCTCCCAGTCCCTAGCTTAAAGCTACGGAACTGACTCATTCTGGCAGAGGAATAACATATTCACACGTGACTGCTGTACAGTGAATGACACAACTTATTGCAGGAATATCTGTGGCGGAGCGAACATGTTTCCCGCTTTTCTGCGGGCACGGCTGACCCCGCTGGGAGCAGCCTGAGCCGCGCCGCCCGTCCCTTCCCGCTGCCGTGATGGCATCACTCCCTTGCGTGCGCCGCGCCCATCGCCTCTGCGGCTGATTCATTCCCCTGTGCAGGCAAACCCCCTCTTCGTTCAATCGAATCAGGGGTCAGTTACCTCTCCTGTGGTCTGGTACGCTGAATCAGCTCGCTGCAGGGTCAGACACATTCCGGGAGACGAAAAGAGGAACAGGAGAAAAGGGGGAGGAGAGGCAGGATCAGCTAGATCTGCTTGACTAACTTGAGAAACTTCATGTTTGGGTTTATCCTTCCCTTTTCCAGAACTGAGATTTCATTTGATCTCTCTTTATGCTGATTATAGCAACTAGCTTCCCGTCCTATACAGACTGCTGGAAAATTACCATGCTCCGCTGTCTGCTCAGGCGGCAAGTTAACCGGAGCTGCCCTGCCCACCGGGGAGGGATCTTCTCTGCTGCTGTTGCTTCCCCACGGGCTGTGGCCAAAGTTCAGGAGGTGTTGGACTAGTTGTGGAGCTGAATATTTTCTTGGGATCGATCCAGTTTGCTACGTGTGATTAAGAATTGAGTTTTGCGATGGCCTCAACATGGTGGCTCAATCAAAACTTGGGCTTGCCAGCTGCCCGTCTCAACTGATGAGGCTGTGGCTGATTTCATAGCTGCACTCTAAGCCGTAGTTACTGACTTTTTAAAAATGTTTAAAATACAAAGCTATATGCTAGTGTTAAGTATTAAACTGAAATTCATACTTCTAAAATATTTAAAAAATCAAATTAAAAAAAGTAAATGTGATCACAGCTGAAAGTCTGCTGTAAACAAAACCATCCTCAGTGTTTGCCTTTCATTCTCCAGCAGATCAGTTTTGTATGCAGGGGTGTCTACAGAGAGTGTGTCCTTTTTTCTGCCTTTGCTCCTGGAGGAATCTCTTGTGTAAGATCATTCTCTGTGTGTCTGTTTTGTCTCCCTGTTCCGCTGCCACGCACACTAAAGCTGCTCAATTCAGTTAAATGCAGTGAAAGCCTGTCTGTTATTCAGTGTTCTTAGAAAGTTCAAAAAGTAAAGGAAGGAAACCTGGATTAGTGCCTCCAGCAGCAGCTGGTTCCTCCCAGCCTGCACCTGTGTTGCCCAGACAACCTACAGCATGTGGTTTTCCTTACCTGGTACTGATGTCAAAAAGGACGTGGAGCTTCCTACTACCTTTATGGTGGAAGAAGCGGAGTAATTAAGAAGACAGCATGGTCTGCTTATGAATTCAAGCACTTGCTTCAGTGGCTGTGGAACAAAACAGATGAAGTTACTTCTTTTGCTGTCACCTAAACTTGCTTTTCCCCCCCTTTTTTTTAAATATTCCTCCTGCTGGATTAATTCATTAAAAGACTAATTTCTGACATTGTTTTCTATCTTATTAAAAATTAAATAACAGGCAAGGTGTTGACCTTTCTCTCCCATATGAATGTACATACATGCACAATTGCTTTGAGCAAAGTATTCTTTTGACCTCATAGAACCGATGAGATTTGCATTAAACTCTGTTAAATACACTCGATAGCCTTCAAGTTTACAATCTGCTAAAGAAAAAGTAAGTCAGCTATAAATGTCTCAATCATTTTATGGAGAGTTTAACAATAGTATCTATTGAATAGCATTGCCGTTGCTTTGGGTGCTGGCACCCAGAAGCTATGAATGTTGACATCATCAATGCTGCAGAGGTGAATGATTTTGGAAATATCTCCAGAGACATCTTTTTAGTTGGGAGAGATGACAAACATTAAAAGGAGAGCTTGTGGAATATGCAAATTTAATTCTCATAGTTAAAAATAACATGGAGCCAAGAAATCACCTTTGCAGTACTTCAGCTTTATGGGCCATTCAGGAGTTGGAAATTCTGCACCAAGGGGAATGATCTCTCTCAAGTGAATGTCCTTTACCTTCTCTAGGTCTGCATTTTCTCCTGCAGCAGTAGTCAAGATTGGGAACCCCTGGCGTAGGGCATTGCTTACCAATGAGGCTCTCCCATCTATGTGGGTGTTCTGTTTCTAAACGTGACAGAGACATGTTTCAATATTTTTTCCTGCCTTATTTGATTAATCATTATGCCCTTCTCTTTTATACCTAGGAGCGAGATCCCTGGAAATCATGCAGCAGTGTAGTTTTCTGGAAGTGTAAACTATGGATGTTTATAACTATGCTATTTCTAGTGATCTTCCTGGTCATTCTCATGAGCCTAATTCTTTATTCTAGTGAGTATCTCACTCTTGGTTACACTAATACAAACATGCATTATGTACACTCTAATAGAACACAAATGCAGTAACATCCTTTAATCGCCTTCAGTAAATTGCTGAAGGAACTGGGATACTGACTGCAGAGGCTGGTGTTGTAGTTAAGTAGCTGTTGTGAATGCTTTTATCTTAGCAGGCAGCAAGCAATTTGTATCCTGATGAGGTGGCAATTCAAGTTTGTAGCTAAGTGAGAAAATATCACAAGAAGAGATTTGGATGTGAGGATGGAAATTATGTTTGTAATGTTGGAACAAGTGCCATGGATGAAATAGGTCCCTTGGTATCGTTGCCAGTCAGGCTCCCAGAGCAAATGACATTTGCTAATGGAGGTGGGTGATTGACCTCCATGTGCTGTCACTTTTTTTCAGGTGACTTACACTTTCTTTCTGTCTTTCCCAGTCAGTCTTTACCTAGGAAATTTGTGAGAAAGCCACTCTGGAGAAAGCCAAGAGGGCTTTTTTCACTGCTTCAGCTAACTGAAACATTTCTTCTCCCCTTTCTATCTCCTTTTGATTATTAGGTGTTTACATAGATGAGGATGACTACTGGGATCCTGATGAACTACTAAGCAGTGGAAATTTTCACAATTTTTCAGGAACATTGGAGTTAATGTGTGGTCTCCCACACTTCTCCTCCGAGGACATTACTAAGAGGGTACGTGTTTTTGTGATTCGTGGCAAAGCTGATTCTGCTTAAAACATAGTTTCAGTGTCTGCCTTTTAAGAAGTTTCTGTTTCTCTGCATAGCAACTCAGTCATTTGCAAGTCAACAAATAAAGTGTGTTGTACTTTTTAAAGTCACGATCTAGAAAAAAAAAGAATTGTCTGTTTTTAAGCACAAAAAAGTATTGATTTTTTTTCCCCTTATATTTGACCATTTGTTAAGACACAGTCTTCACCTTTTTCATAGAATCATTGAATAATTTTGGAGATGCCTGTGAAAGTCATCTAAGCATAATATGGGCTAAATGTCCTGTGTGCTGCACTCTCTTATGAGTACATGATTACAGCCTGGGTTTATATTTGTGATTTCTGCTGAGCCAGCACAACTCTGAGTTGCAGCTGAAATAAGCTCAGCATACATTGCAGTGATCATTTGGACATGATGGGAAGGCAGTCTCAGAACAGAGACCCTCCCCTCCACGAAAGAAGAGTTAGAAGAGCTTTTTGGTACTAATTAAATCCCAAACCTAGCAACATCAGTGTCACATGGCAACATGAGCACATACTTTTAGTTCATCCTGAGTGCCTCCATTGTGTTATGGTTACATAGCAGTCACTCAAATACACAATTAACTCATCTGTCAAATTTAAAGGACTCTGTACCTTTTCCGCGGCAGATATTTGCTGTTATTTGACTTTCAGCGCCTGTTTTTATGTTCCTTAAAGCATGTTGTAATAATGATTTGCTGGGGTTTTTGGTTTTTTAGGGGGGTTTTTTTGGTGAGGGAAAAAAGAGGTTCAATAGAAGAAACATATTTTTTCTCTCTCAGCTAACAGAGGTCTACAGTTCATCTCCAGCTTTAGGACGTTACTTTAGGTCAGCTCAGGTGATTTCTTTCAGGTAAGTAATTTCTGTCACCAAAGTTATCTGAAAATTACAGGCTTTTGATGAGACATACATGTACTTATGTAAATATGTACAATATTTAAATCCATGAAAAATAGGTAGGTTGGGGGAAATTATATGTATAGGCAATGAAAACTCGTCAAAGGATCCTCTGGTGTAAATGGTAAATGCTGCTAAAATTATATGACAGGAACATATTGTTGCTGTGAAGTATCACCTCTGTTATCTTTGGTTCCAATTGCAGCCCTTAATAAACATATTCAAGGTTATTTATTAAAAGGAGAATTAATTGCTGGAGTCACTTAAGATTGACGTAGTTTAAATAATCTTAAATAAATAAAACAAGGTTCATGGGAAGGAGAGAATCATTTTGTTCCCAAAAGAGATAAAGACAAGAGGAATATACATGTTTCCTGTCATGGAGAAATAGCAGAGAAGTAAGGGAAGACAGAGGTTCCCCAAGGACTTCTGAAAAAGAACTCTCACAAAAGAAATTAAAAAAACAGGAGAAAATCAAAGGAAGTAGTTTTGAAAAGTCCTATGTCCTTTGAGATGGCAAGGACAGAGGAATAGCCATGTTGGAATGTGGCAAGGGGCAGTCCTAAGGGCACTTTGCTCCCTTGAGAAATATGTTCCCTTGCCCTGTCAGCCTTGGGCAGCTTTATTCAACAGTGAACTGAAGCTCCGCAGCCTTATGGCTGCTCATTATGATTTAGACCATCAAGTACAAAGCTGTAGTTCTGCACATATATTGATTAGCTAATAACTTTCTCTCTCTGCTTCTTTGATATCTCCCTCTTGCTGTCTCCCTCTCTTTTTTTCCTTTTATTTTCCCCCATTTAAGTATTTTTTGAAAATGTTTTGAATTCTGTGAGTACAAAAGGTAGCTATTGAATCATAGTCAGTTTTGGTAGACCACAAAAAATGAAATCTCCAAAGATGGTCTCCAGTTCACTGGTTTGTGTAATCCACTCCAGAGCTGAGTCAGGAGTACAGCTGGGTCATCCCAGGTACTGCTAGCAGGAAAACAAACCTTCCTACAGGTCCCTTGCTAAACTATGCACAGGATATTGCAACACCTCTTTTCAGTAGCTTCTTGTGAAGCACCAGTGCTGAAAACCACATCCCATCAGAACAAGTGTCCAGTTGCCCCTCATGCATTTGAAAACATTTCTCTGGCTGGTGCCAAGTGTGTACCATTTCAAGAGCTGTTCTGAGAAGGGAGGGGGAGGCAGAAACTGGCATTGTAGTTGTCAGCCTGTAGCGAGTGCTGGTCCAGAACGGTTGGGACAACTGGAGATGAGAGATCTCTAGAGCCCGGTCTTATGATATAGGGTTTATTGTGGGGGCCCTGCTCAGAGATGCCAGCCGCAGCTCTGAAGCAGGCCCCAAGGAATGGGGGTAGGAAGGGAGAGAGAGCGAGAGAGATTTGAGAGAGTAGGGAGAAGGGGAGGACAAAGAAAGCTAAGAAAGCAAAGAGAGCAAAGATGACAAAGAGGGCAGAGAGGGCAAAGATGGCAAAGAGGGCACCGTCTTCCCCGGTACCCCTTTTCAAGGGGGCTTGAAGGTGGGTGGGGGAAAGAACTTTCGACCAATGGGATTACAAATACATCATACTTCAGGGGAAGGTTACAAGTGCAAGATAAACTACATTTTTGAGGAATAAAGCAGAACATCTTATCAGACCCTTTGCTTTGTCTGTGGGACAGGAAAGGGAGTTACTTCTACCAGCTGCACCACTGCCCACCAGTTACTCAGCAACCAAGGTCTGTCATTTTGAAGCTCGTTTTCATCTCAATCTGGCTCGCATTCTCTGCATTTTCCACATCCCCCACTAAACAGTCATACCTATAGGGCCTTCTTATTTCATCTTCCCCAAGAGGCATCTTTGGCAGTTTTCTTTCATAGTGCTTTGTTTCCTTTGTTTTTCAGTAATGAAAGCGCCACTGTAATTTATCAGCTGGTGTTTTCTGTACCACCATCAACAAAGGGGTTTATGGAAAACACTATGAACCCAGATTTAATAAGGAACATTTTACGTCAAAATATTTATGATGAAGATACTCTTAATCCTGGGACATCTGAATGTGATACGTTAAAGCTCGACCCAACTTCTCTCACATGTAAGTGCTGTACATTAGAGACACTGTTTCTTTACAAAGAGCAGAAGTATTTCTGGGAAAGGAGGGAAATATTTCTAGAAAGATAGTACAAGAAAGTATATATGATATATAGTAAGAAAGTATGTATGATTTGCATAACAGTATTATGAACATTTTAAAATAGCTTTCAGAAAATCTCGATATGCTAAACTTAAAACCTGGGACTCACTGTTTGGTCCTCGGATGAGAAAGCGAATAGTGATGAAACTGGTTAGCTGTGGACTCCAATGAAACTTTTCTGATCTAATATTGCATTTTACCTATACAAAAAAATTCTCCTCATATGTGTGTGTACCATAATTATAACAGCTCCCGAGGTGATCTAACCAGTCCCGAGGTTAGGCCTCGGACCCCTGAGGGCTGCACTCAGCAAAGCCGCACACTCGTGGGCTCTCTCGACAGAGCTAGGCTGCAAGTCACTAAGGATCCTTGCCACGGAAACACGAACAACACCGGAACGAAGAAAGGAGGAGTCCAGACTAGGAGTAGGGGAACAAGGGAGGTTTATTTTAGGAAGACTGCCCAGGACTGGACCGCAGACCCCTGTGTGCACCGCCTTATAAGGGAAGGCGGAGACAAGGGGTGCAGCCAGCCGCTAACCAATGAGGGTAGAGCATGGGAGGGGTTGGGGCCCTGCCTGTCACGGCAGGACCGAATAGGGAAGAGTTCGGGGAGTGGTTTGGGGACCCCGGCCAATCACTCGACGCCCTGCCTGGAATATTCCAGAAGATAGGGAGCGCCTCGGGAGTGATTGACAGGGGCTTGGGGTAGGGTTAACAATGAGTGACAGGGCGGGAAAGGAGGGTAAGGACCAACTGGGGAAGATACAGGGAACATCAGACAAACCATTGGGGCAAACAGAACATGAATACATAACAAACCGCAACACATAATGGGGAGACAAATAATTTAAAATATTTCTCCTTATTGTACATTTGGTTTTGAATGCTAACAAAACAAATTTTAATCCAAGGGAAGAAAAAGACTCCTGATTTTTTGTAAAATTTATTATGCACAGAAATGACTTTAAAGGAAATAAATGGTCATTTTTCCAGGTTTTCTAGGCAGTGAATCCAATGACTACCAGTGACTAGGTAGTGATTCCAATGCATTTATATTTGTCTTGCTAAAAATGCCTGTATAAAGGTCCCATGAGCTTTGAAGTTATACTGAAAACAATGCATGGAGCTGCCCCCCAGTCCGAATTTACTCAGTGACACCTATGTGCTTTTAGAATAATCCTAGGCTAACAATTCAGCATTGCTGTGTAGGTAAGTAAGGTTTGCAATTAACTCGTATTGGTTTTCCTTGGGACTCTTACTAAGGGACAAGAGATCAAAAAGTCATGAGTTTCAATTTTTAGAAGCATTTTATTCCTTATATATTGACAAGATTCTTAGAAAAAGTAGTGTAAAAAGAGACAGGAAAGAATATGTTGAAATAACTATTTAAAGTTTCATTTTAATATTAATATTGTACTGTTTTAACTTTCAGAGAAATTATGGAAAGATTCCTCATCTGCATCACCTCGTAGAAGAGATGGGATCCCCTTTTTTAAGTAATCCCAGGGCTGGGAACTGTTTATTAAGTAGAAACACTTCTAAAATTGTCTTACAAATACTGCCTGTGATGCACTATTGTAAATGGAAAATGTGGTATATTTATGACAGTATTGTATTGCTATAGCACCACTACCTCCTTCTTCTATATCTAAATGATGCCTGCTCCATTGACTTTGAAGGCTCTGCTTTGTCTTGCCTTATGATAAAATCTGAATGCTCTGCATGAGCTTTAAAAACAGTCTTGCACTTAGATCCTTTCTTTTTCTCTTAGCTTATGCAAAATTATCTGCACAGCTTCATCCTCAATGCTCACTTCCACTCAAATCTGTTTTTTTTTTTTTCTCTCCAAACTTCATATGCCATGTTTCCTGGTTGCTCTTTGCTTGTAAAACAACCTGAAAACCTATTTTTATATAGTGTATATATTCCTTTGTATTCTTTAATTACATGCAAGGCCTTTGCACTAGCTTCTTAAGAATGCTTTAACTCTCATAATTTCCTTGTTCTTCCTACAGTCTCCTTGGATTAGGTGCTCTTTGCTCTATTTTTCTCTTCTTCACTGTGAAATACAAAAGAAGAAAGCACCAGCATGAAGAGACATGTCTTGTTCACTGATGCATCTTAATGTCACAGGAATCTTTAAAAGGTCAAATAAGCAGTGTGCTTTTACAGTTAGCTACTGCTACTAGTGAATAGACAGATATTTGACCTGTTTTGGTAAATCTGAAGACTAGTCTATACCCTTAATTATAGTTCTTGCCCAGCACTGGGGATAAAAATGAACAGACGTAAGGTATTTGCCTTAATAAGGCAGTAAATAGTTGTTCTTGTTGAGGAGAGACTGGATGAGATGAATCAGTGCTAAGAAAAAGGTGAAGTAGATGACGTAGGCCAGCATGGCATGAAAGTTACAGACAGTAACTGACTATACCATAAAAATTAAGCATTAACTTTATGTAGAATGGAACATATTCACTACCATGTGAGTGAAGTATATCTTGTCATTTATTTATAGCTTGATAAGTGTTAATATTGTTGGATAGACACTTTTAACAGGCATTTTGTAGTGTAAGAAATATGTCACAGAAAATTGTTTTCCTCTTTCTAATATTGCTAGTTTATTTAAGGAGTAATCTAGCAATGTTATTGCGCATTAAATTACTTATTTTTACTCTTAAAGTGACTATTTTCATTCTTTAGTAGCTCTGGCCTTTCAGCTGTGTAAGTTGGAAAATAGCCATTGGAATTCTAAATGCTGAGGTGTATGAAGCATGTCTGACAGAGCTGTATGCTCAAACCCATAGTTGTTGTTGCATGTGTTTAAACTGAGCTTGGGAAACATTCTGGACCAAATTAGTTGTTTGCATGACTCTCATATTTGTGGCTTATTCTGATTCTGTCTTGGTTTGTAAGATATAGCATTGACTGTAAGAACTATAATTTCTCTTGCTATAATACTCTATGCAGCATACAGCTAGAAGAGACATTCCTTTTGATTTTTATGCTGGGGAAGGGTAAACTTCATGGCTTATATGGCTTGTCCCAAAAACAGCAGGCTATGAAAGTACCAGCAACAAAGAAATAAATTGCTGTTGAGATGCTGCTCAATTTTACTGCTCTCACCAAGACACCTGATCCTCTCCTTGAACACTTTATCTTGATTCTAGGAACTGAAAAATAATGTAATGATTTCACTTCTTTATGGTGATACCCATTTGGGCATTAAGAGTTGAGAAAGGAGTCAAGCATTCATTTTTTTCCCAGCCATCCTCCTCTGTCAGTAGCATTACCCCAGAACCTCACAGGAAAAAAAGAGGTGGAGCTGTAGTAAGATGTGATATTCAACAGAAAATGTGTGACTTTACAGACTGCACCCAGTCAGGTTTTGAACTCTCATTGAAGGAAGAGTCAAACAAAAAGTGGTTTCTGGTTATGTATCTGTGAGGCAAACTGATCATGTAAAAGAAAATTTAAAAGTTAATTAATTATGACTCAATCCATTAGGGACACAGCAGTGTGAAAACATGTTATTACACCAAGTTAGGTATTTTGTGTATTAATTTTAATAGAAGAAATTAGGAAAATAATGACTGAGACAACTGAGACCCTGTTAAAAAGCAGCTTATGGAGTGTACAATCATCCCTTTAAAATCCTGTGGCAGGTGTCGTCTGTGTGGCCACAGCAGCCAGTATGAATTTTGGGCAGACTCAGCTGCCTGCAACAGCAGTGATACCTGCATATGCAGGCAGTGTGTTCATCCACTGCTCCATGCACTTGCCCCTGGGACTGTCCCCAGCATGGAAATGGCACATGGGAGTCACAGATGCATTGCACCATAAAGCCAGGGCTGCAGCCAGCAATCACATACTAGAGAAGACTTAAAATCAGCAAAACTTTTCAACATTTTCTTTCCATACTGTTTTGTTACAAAAATGGAGGGAGCAAAAAAACATGCTTAAGGAAGAACGCAGGCACATAATCACTTTATTAGCTCTGGTAAACAGTTGAATACCTCATTTCAGTCCTTTGCATGTCCAGAAATGCTCTTGCAGAGGGGTGCTGGGCTTTGAGGAGGTGATACTCTAGCATTGCAGAAAGCCAAACTGGAGACTCCAGCAGGAGTGAGCTGTGGAAGCAAGGTGTCATGGAAGCAGCACCTGGACTTCTGCTACTGATAGGTAGTTGTCACCTGGGCAGCATCAGTATTGACTGTTTTCTTGTGGGCATAATATTTGTTTTGCATGCAGTTTATTGTTTTGGGGCTTTTTATTTCATTCCAACTTTAAGACTTCTCATTAAGTAGTATTACATTAGAAGGGGGAGGGGGCGATTTGAGAAAGGAGTTCTTTCTAAAAATTGTGCATTGCATAATGGTACAAATCAATCATGTCAGAGAAATTTTGGACAAGAGTAAGTGCATCTAACACAAGGTTTATGCTTTCATTTAAAACGTGAAACATTCCCCAAACAAACAGAAAGACCCAGTTATTATTGCATTTTTGAGATTTACAGCTGTAGTTCTTTAAGGCCCTTTTTAAAAAAGAAATATTCTAAAAATCAAGAAAAAAGTACAGCCTCGGTTACTTAAAATATTGTAGCTCCTAATTTTCTATAGAGGAACATTGTCTTATGATAGCAGTTGCTAGTGATTCCTCCTGGTTTGTCAAGTCCTGTACCTGATCCATGTTTCTTTCTCTGATCAGCTGTTCATGGACAGGCTTGTCTCATAGTAAATGACTGGGGGACATAGCTTAATGATTAAGCTTGGTAACAAGAGAGAGAGATTTGTTTGAAGACCCAACAGCAGTGGTAGGATGGTTATCATGGCTGCACACATTCAGGCAAGAGTGCCTTCTAAGTTACCAGAACATCATCATAGTCACTATGCTCTTCAGGGCTGGCAACATTTGCCTTCCTCTTGGACACACTATGTGCATATTCTGTCTGATTATTGCTGGCAATCACAGAGACTTGGTGTTTTACATCGTGGCTGACAGTTGAGTACCACAGTTTGCTGGAATTCATAGAATCTTTTTTGGCAACGTGTTCCTGAGGGGGAAGAGGAGGAAAAGTGAGAGTGAAGCTTCAGTATGATTATACCCTGAAGAAGTTTGGAGATGTGAGCAGATCTGGTATAGCCTGTGTACTCATGCAGTGCTCTTGACTAATACACGCAGTGTTAGGTTTGAAAATCCACAGTCATTTCCCAGCTGTCCAGGCTGCTGCTGCTCACCTGGAGAGCCCAACCACCCGTGGCCTCGCTTAGCGGTGCTGGCACGGTGAGAGCTCATCACCGCACGAGGGAGCGCACAGCTCAAGCGGAGCCCCGCAGCCTGAATCACCCCGGGCCCTGGCTCCCCGCGGGGCTGTCCCGAGAGACACCATCCCCGTGACACCTACCCAAACGGGGAATGCGAGCTAATGGGCGAGAAGAGAAAGTTACATAGGACATTTTATCGATGCGTGTGAAGGGAGAGCATTTGGGATTTGAACACAACTTAATATGGGGTGTTTAGGGAAGGAACTGAAGGAAGGGGGTCAGGATGACTTGCAGAATAAAAAGCATAAGAAAACAGAGGAAGAGAGGGAGGGACGGGATTACAGCAAGCTGCCAGATAGACTGTAGACTCTGAGAGGCAAATAAGACCCAAAGTGCATGTGTGTATGTGGGTGTCCAGGAGATGCACTGTTCTGGAAGGGCCCCTGGCCTCTCCAGAGAAGAAGTGAGGGCTAATCTCTTCCCCAGCAGCCCTCATCTGATGCTGTCCTTGAGAACAGAGGGAAGAGAAAGAAGAGCCATTAGCAAATGAAGAGGTAAGATTGTGTGGGCAAATGCCTTCCCAACTCTGTTTAGATTTGTCCCTCCTTTTGGCCTCCTAAGGGTGTTTGCATATGGGTTGTGGGTGATTGTGCATTAAATAGTTAGCAGGATGATTCATTAAATCTAAAGGGCCAATGTGCACAGTACTTGGAGCCAGAAGTTAAAAATTTGTTTGTCCTTATGTTCTTTTGAATGCAC
Organism: Hylia prasina; assembly: GCA_013397195.1. Lineage (NCBI taxonomy): Eukaryota > Metazoa > Chordata > Aves > Passeriformes > Sylviidae > Hylia > Hylia prasina. The sequence goes on from VYXD01007595.1 coordinate 271,449, forward strand.
TGGGTACTGAAGCGAGCGAGTAAGTACTGGCTTTATAGTGGAATCCTCTGTTGTCTGCAGTACTGGCAGTATTTGAGTGAATGTTGCTGGGTTCATGGGTGACATTTGTAGCTACCTTCCACACTCTGTAAGTGGAACAGACCTCTCTGTTTCATGGGTTAAAAACTCCAAAGGGTTAGTTTTTATTTTTCAAGCCTAGAAGAAGGACAATGCTAGAAAAAAATTCCTGCAAGAATTTGCCTTGCATTTTCCAAGTTTATGCAAATCATATTTTCTGTTTAGATTCTGCTTTGCATGGAAGATCTCCTGACCTTGGGAACACTTCAGTGAAAATAATTTCTGATTTTTGATTTGAGGTTTTATAAAGCTTTGAGATGTAGAAATTCCAGAAATTTTAAGGAGCAGAGAAATCAACGTAGACTTGCTTATCATCAACTGCATGGCTCTTTCATCCCCTGGTCATGATTGCAAAAATGGAAGGACAGCAGTATTTGTCTTAATGTATCTGTGAAATGAGAACAGGTAGGCTCTTAATTTTAATGAGTGAGTGGCTCTCAATCCACTGAGTGAAGTCTGGAGCATCTCTTGTCCCTTCAAACACATAGGTCTAACCAAGACTTGCTCTGAATCACATTTTCCAGAATCTTTCCGGTCATCATGTTTTGAAAGGCTGTTATAATCAACCTTCTCTTATCAGTAGTGAGACTGAAGTGCAGAGGTGGAGTGATTTATCCCACATGCCAATGGAGCAAGTGTGAAAACTTCCATTATTCACAGGCCAAGTTTAATGCTCAGAAGGAGCATCTCACCTATTGCTCTCCTAACAGCCCTGCAAGGACTGTTTTCAAACCACGCTCTGGGGCTTCTCCTTGGGACACCAAAAACTCTCAAAACCAGACAGCTACTTGGCAGGTTCCCCATTACAGTTCCATCTCCTCCTCTTCCCCCACAGTCCATCCCACACTCACAGGTACAAATGACGAGCTCATCTGATCACACCCTTTTCTGTCATCTTCCCCACTTTCTTCAAAATTTTCTGCTAAACACCCACTTATCTGCTGGGCACCAACTTTTGCTTTACTGGTGTCATCTTTGTTAAAAAAAAAAAACAAAACCAAACCAACCCAGTTAGGCTGCTAAATGCCAGCGCTTCATTCTGCTCTAGATAGGGGTTCTGGTGATTGTCATCAGGGACTCAAGAGGCAACTTCATTTCCTCTCTGCAAAAATGAACTATTTACAAAGCAGAGGCAGCAAACCACAGGTACTCCACTCCTGCCTCTCAGAGTTCAGCATATTAATACACATGAGCAACCACAGACAAAAAACTGCACAAGACTGTGAAATGCAACAGTTGAGAAGTGGCTATTCCCCCACCCCTGCCTTCCAGGATGATAAATTTGGGCAGAGAAGCAGGGCACACACCAAGTTATAGAGTTACCTCTTAAATTACTCTGGAGTGCATTGCCAGAACTCCTGAGGTTTACCCCAAAGCAGGGAGGTAAAATGAATGGGCAGTGTACTTATCTTACCAGTCTTTCCTGCGTTGCAATGCAACCATTTGCTCCATTCTGATATATCAGAAACTAAACATGCAACCTGAAAGGGCATATTTGGTTTTGTGGAGGTTTTTTTTTTCTTTCTTTCCTTCCTTCTAGAGGCAGTGAGACACTACAAGGGAAAACTTCATTCTTTTCCAGCAGAGACTTAGCCATTTGTCGATACATCCGCTATTTTTTTATAGTGCAAAGATTAACCAAAACCCTTTAAGCCTCAAAGTATTAAATCTCTCTTTGTTTTTCAACTGAAGATTTCTTTATTACTAAACCTGGTTGGCAATAGTTCATTTAAATGACTTTTAGAAAATGTCATGCTGAAACTGAAACTCTTTCAGGAAACATGACAGTAGTCAAGAGACTGGCTACCAAAAAGCTGGGTGGAGAAGGGAAGAAGGAGGAGAGAGAAGCATCCCCGCAGCTATAAGTCATGCAGTGGCTGAGAACATTCACTGAGACATTATCACAAGGTTCAGCCTCCTGAATTGTCTACTTTGGGCTAGACAACATTACACTCAGCCTCAGAAATTATGAGTGTGTGCTGCAGTCTGTTTGACCACTGGCTGCCCAAGAGTGGGGCTGCATCTCAAGTGTTACAGTTTTATGTGCATACAATTATTTTGTATGTAGGCTTAAACTGGTGTTTTTCTGCATCCTAAGCAAACAGTCAGATTATTTTATTTCTTCTGCAGGAACATGATGGACATTTTGTCTTTCTAATATGTGGGTGCTTTGGACTAAGTTGCCCCAGACAGTGGACGTAGGGGGAGGGAAAATCAGTTTTAGTCCTTACCTTAATGGTACCTGGTGGATAGTTGTAGGTCTGGGCTGAGGAAAGAGGAAGAAAACATATGTGATTGTCATTCTCTGGTGTAGCAACACTAGACAAGGATTTTCATCACTACAGGACTTAGTCACAGACTTAACATAGGCTGAGCAAAAGCACGAACTTGTGTGACAATAGTAGGGAAAAGGGTGGAACCTCTGAGAGCTAAGTAAATTTGATGGCTTTTTGAGATTTATCTTGTCTGTATACACACTTGTGTCACACAGCACTGCTCACTGACCTGAATTAAACCTAAACATGCAATATTCTTTGGTTTTTCTTTTTGTTTTGTTTTTGTTTCATTTAATAAACTGAAATCAGTTTTACATGTCTGTCTTAGAAATGAAAGTTTTTGCTTGCTTTCTGACTGTGTTTTAGCTTTATGACCCATGCAGCCATAATTCTGGCTGGGTGCTGGGGCACAAAAGCACTACCTGATGCGCCACATGCACTGGGTGTCTGTGTGCACAGGTTTGGCGGTCTGGAGCTTTTCTGGAAATTTATCTCTCTGTCCCACAAACATCTAAGTGGCAGAGGCCTGTCATTTTACATGCTGCCTTTTCCTACCCTTATCTTTATTGGTCTGGCTGCTTCTTAACATGAAGTGGATTGAACACGTTGCTCCGGTAAAATTCCAGAGCTGAACTTTCACTTTTGCTTAAGATAACAGGGCTTTTTAAGCCTACTTGTTTTGCAACCTGACAGGAGAGATGACAGGAGAAATGTCAGTCTCTCAATATTGCACTGAAGCCACCATCTTAGAGAATTTATGGTGTTTTCAAATATTATTGTGCTGCCTTAACACTGCCATGAAATTGCAAATGTAGATGATTAACAAGAAGAGGGGTTTTGCTAATACTGCAACTTGTGAAAGTGGTAAAAGTATTATACATTTGCTACATGAATGGCTTTACCCACAAGAGGGAAAAGGCAGCAGCTTGAATCTAAACCGAGACCTCCTGATTCACATGAGCACATGTGATCCTGGCTATCATAGACTCTTCTCTATTTGCATATTTAATATGAAGAAACTATTCTGTGAGCAGAGAAGCTCACACTGATATCTGTTTAGAGAAAGTCCTTAGCAGTGCTTGTGTGGGGGGAAAGGGGTCTGGTGTGTGAGCAGATGTAGGCTGTGCTGTGCTGGCAGCCCACTGGCTTCAGCAGCCCTCCACCTCCTTTGCTGTGCCCCTGGAAGAAGCAGGGGCACAGCAGAGGTTCCCCCACTGTGCTTGCAAGCCTGCAGGTCTGGCAGTGACATACAAGGGCCAAGTGTCCCATTGCAGGAGGCAACTGCAAGGCAGCGGCTGAGGCACCCGGGGCAGCTGGAGGGGATGGCTGCCCACTCCTGCTGCCTTCTCCGGAAACAGAAGAGACCAAAGAGCCCCCAGCAATCCTGAGCAATCCAGCACAGTGGAACAGCAGAGGGCAGGTATATTCCTCACTGGATGCAAGGAGGGTTCCCTCCTCTAGGACGCAAAATACCTTACCATGGCTGCTGCCAATGGTTATGCCTGTCATCTGCCTCTGCAGGGATGCAGAGAGCTCCCCCATGTCCCCATTCATTCCATGCCACACCACCACCGAGGAGCTCAAGCTTCTTTACTTACTTTGCTTGTGGGAATATCTTTTTCTCTGGATGGGAACGGGCACTTTCCACCTAAGACATGGAAATAAGGGTGAGCAGGCAGATCTGGTGCTTCATTGTCCTCACTTCCCACTGCCAGCCAGGGGCACATGTAAACCTTCAGGGAGATGCCTCCTCCAACTTGGACAAGGCACTTTATGTAGCTTCTCTGCTGCTGTTCTTCCTGAGAGGCAGCCCCTGGCAGGCACCCAGCCCTGCTCTGGGGGTTGCAGAAGCAGGGGCTGCCACTGGGTAGGAGAGGCACAAATCAGGTCCAGGGATGGAGGGTGGCAGCTGTTGGCAGGTGTTACAGCATTTAGCTGTTCCTGGGAAGTACAGCCTTTGTTCCCTGGGAACCCTGGCAGTACAGCAGCAAAGTTTGTGGATTGGAGGAGCAACCAGCCTTTCTGGGTTTGTCCATATTAAATAGCTCTAGGTGGGTGAGTTAGCAGTAAACATTGGGAAGAGATAAGAAAGAACCAGTTTCATGCTCCCATGACCTACATCATTCTGACCTCTAGCATGTTTTGGGAAAAAGCAAAAGGAAGAAAAACATAGTGATAGCGTGACAGAAAAGGCAAACGTGGGGGTGAGTGCAAGGCTAGCTGATCTGATCTCTACCAGTTGAAATAATCCTTGCTGGTTCAAGCAGAAGACTTGCAGGTTTAAGTACTGAAATTATTTGGCAAAGTTAGGAACCTTTACATTGTGTTCAGGTTGCTGTTAGCAAGTCTCTTGGTAATAAGAGCTGGCTTTCTGGGGTGTGCACTGTTGCTTAAAGTTTATAATTTTGGGCTTGTAAAAGGCCAGTAATTAACTAACATTTTGCAATGTAGTGTTAATATTTATAAGCTAGATTTGTATATATAATAAAAATGTGCTAAGGGATGTAAAGCTGCCAAGTCATGTGAGTTTAGGGATTACACACAGCATGCTGGTGGAGGCACATTATGAATCAGTCTCTAATTGCTTATTTGCATTTCTTTTCTTTCCCAGGACTGAGGAAAACAGGTAATGCCACTATCATTTTTTGCTATTGATACTTTCCTTGCTAAGTGTGTGCTCGTAGGTCTTATTTCTTTTACAAACTACCTAAGTTCAGCAACTCACCTGGAATAATTTCTTTCTGCAAATGTCCCTCTTAAAAGAATAGCAGAAAAATTGCAAATATTAGTGAACTTCCCAATTTTCTGTTTACTGATGCATAACTCTTAGATAAATTCTTATTTAGTCAATCGTGTGTAATCCTGCAGGGAATATACACTGTATGGTCTGAGAACTGAAAGCCTTTCTCAGCATCTGCATTCATGCTACAGATGTGCTAACTCTTTGAGGCAGGCCCCCAGCAGTTAGAGAGAGGGATCCCAGCTTGCCTGTGGGTGGAGAGGGGTTCTGAAGGGTCATCTCTTATTGGGCTGAGGTCTTTTAAGGCAATTATAAGTATAGTTTTATTAGTAAAAATGCTGAGAAATAGTTCTGGCCAGCAGTCATGAAAGAGGACAAATGTGACTCTCATTAAAATGAGAACAAAGACAGATTTCCTTTTCTTTCTTTCCGTAGTTTCACTTAGCTCTTTGCAGACAAGCTGCATGAACTATGTTACAGGGCTATCAGGCTCAGGAAGTGGTAAAACCATATACAGAAATGCCTCTAAAAAGCAAGCACTCCAAACAGAAGGATGAAATGGCAGACATGGGGATGTGTAGGAAGAAGGAAAGAGTCAAGAAATTAATTACAGAGGAAGCAGGAGATAAATGGTAGGGTCTGCAATATTTTCTCCCAGCAGCTGCTGTTAAGAGCTCAAGTTTGTGTTGCCTGCTTTGCACACCTGAAACTAAGGTTGCCTTCAATCTGAATTTACTTCAACCCAGCTGCCAAAGGGCCAACAGGGCAGTAGATACCCTTTTCGGTACCTGAAGGGGGACTTCCTGGGCAGAGGTAGTGGGATGCTGCTGGTAAGGTCATACAGACACCCACAGAGCCACCTTAGTGAGGGGTGATGCCAGCCTCACCTGCTTCCAGAAATATGAAGCTCGTCTGACCTGCTGTGGGACATGACATCAGCCTTCAGGGGAGACCTGCTGCAGCTGTTGTCTTGGTCTAACTTGGTGTCCCACAACACGGGGTTGCTGGTCCAGAAAGAGCTGGACCTTCCTCCAAAAATATCCAATTCTTACCTGACTCCTTAAACTCACTACCTCTGACGAAACTGCCAAACTTGCAATTCTTACCTGACTTCTTAAACTCACCACCTCACGAAACTGCCAAACTCTGAAAACTCCCCATATCCAACCAAATAAAAAGCACCATCCTTGCTTGGTGGCTGGCTGCTTGGCAAAGAAAGCCCAGTGCCCTATCACTTCAGTACATTTTAATTCCTGCCACCCCTGTAACTGACTCTGGGGCCTCCTCCCTTGGACCCCACCAGACGTGGCTGGTCTTCTGTCTTGGGTTATGGAAGCAAAAAAATTGTATTCTATTTTCATCTGCTGAAAGATGAAAAAAAATTTTTTCTTTATCTCTTGTTACTCTGGGGGGAGGGGGTGGATAATGGCTCAGCTATTAAAACCGGGTGGGGTATTGTTTCTTATCTCTTTCACCACCCATCCTCCCTCCATTTTCTGCTAATGGGCCATTAAGGCCCACCAATGACATGACACATTTACATCATGCCATTGTAAGATGCTCCACCCACTGGCTGGGGGGCTCCAGGGTCCCTGCCTAGGTAAAAACTGAGACTCAGAACTGACAATCCAGCTTTCCACTGGACTCCAGAGGAAGACCAGACTCATCAGACTCATCTCAGCATCACTGGACCCTTCTTCAACGGGATCATCTACTCCAACAGATCATCTGTTTCTCCAGGAGGACTGCTTCCAAACACCCTGACCAACAGGGTGTCAGGTTGTGTCCCTGACTCTGTCAGGGTTTTCTGGGTTTCTTGTTTGTTTGTTGTTTACTTGTCTTTTTTGTTCTATTACATTTGTACTTTTAACATTCCTAGTAAAAGAACTGTTATTCCTATATCTTTGCCTGAAAGCCCTTAATTGCAAAATTATAATAATTCGGAGGGAAGGGGTTCACATTCTCCATTCTAAGGAAACTCCAGCTTTCCTTGGCAGATACCTGTCTCCTAAACCAAGGCATCCTCACCTACATGCAGGCTAATTCATCTGATGAACTTTGTCTGCCTGTCTCACTGGCGTGATAATTTTGAGATATTTCTTCCAATCGGTTGCCAATTTTTCCAAGACTTGTAGACACTCCCTCACCTGTAGGTGCCCATCTAGTTTGATTATTTTCCACATTCTAGTTAAAGTTACTCAGGAGAGATGCTGACAGCTGGATGATGTAAATGCATGAGCCTCATTCCTTAGGTACTTCATGTGGATGGGCTGCCTGTTACGGGATCCATATAAACTTTGTGTTGTAACCTGAGCTTTCCCTTTAGCCTGACTCTGAGCTGGCCCTGTGCTGTGCAGCAGAGGAGCCTTTCCTAGCTGACCCTCAGTCTCTGCCTTTCACACTTCCTGGAGAGCAGTAATGGCCAGGACTGGACCTCTGCAGCAACAGTTTTGCAGGGATGCCAAGTCACTGCATAGGAATGACTGTTTCTCTGGGGAAAAAAAAAAAAAAAGCAAACCAAAAAGCCCACCCTTGTCATTTCTCCATCCCTCTGAACTTCCATGAGGTCTGTGATTTTTCTGAAAGACATGGCTTTGTCAGCTGTGGGGCAGCTATGACTGAGGAGAGATGTGCTGCACAAAAATCACCCCAAGCTGTCACAGCTCATCGACAGCAGCTGTCATGAGATGATTTGCAGTTGCTCTCTGCCATACAGGGGAAGCTGGTCAATGCTCTCCCTGAATGACTTCTTCTGGCAGTGGTTTGTTGGAGTTTTTGAAAGTGAAGGAAACAGGGTGTGGAGCTGCATGAGCACAGACTGGGGCACAGCACCATGCCAGTGATGTCTTTTATGGCCCTTCCCCTCTGATGGGGGATATGGGTTTCACAGACCCATTAAGTTACCAGAAAAAGTCTGCCTTACAAAAACCTTGCTTGCAAGGTTCTTATGAAGAATTCTGTTCTTATTCCCACTCCTAAAAAGCAGTCAGGAATCACTTAAAAAGCAACACAAGTCCCACATATAAGGGTGACAAGATGACTTAAAGCAGTGGGGATTCAGCGAGCCTGGACCTGAGATCTTTAAGGCACAAGCTCATCACTGCTCCTTGCTGCCACAGGTGAGGACCCACCTGTTTCACATGGATTTTGTTTACCTTGACTCAAACTGCTTCTAAGAGCAAGGCCCTTTTCCTCAAGGCCAGATAATGTGGTCACAACTTAGACATCTGGCCACAGACCTGCAGAGACGTGAGATGCATTCTCTTTGAAAATTAGAGGAATGTTGAATTTTGGTAGTGGAGTGCCTCATCTCAGTTCCCTAAGACCAAGTAAGCAGTCAGGATGAGTACTCAGAAATTGCATGACCCTTTCTTTGACCTATCAAGAAGACAATGGAAAGAAAGGGAATTTTTCACCTGTCCTAGGTGGTTCATGTTGAGCATCCTCCCCTGTCCTTATAGTTCCTTAGGAGACAATCTATTCCTAACCACTGTTGTACATACTATAGGATACTCACATATCTCATGTACAGCATTTAGATATATTGTACAATTTAGTCTATTTCTATATTGTGTATATAAAAGTTTGTCTTTATGAGACATGGTACCAGCAGATAAGAGATAGCAAGGTGAATCTCCTCTAAGTGTGGTTTTCCTGCCTGGAAACTTGGAGCAGATGACAAGCATTCTCTGTTCCGTTTGTTCTTCACCAGGATGGACTCCCTCCCTCTAGCAGACTCTCTGTGCTGGGAGCTTACAGATGATGTCACCTCTGTAAACATCATCCTGAGGCAATACCCTTTGACACACTAAGAACTATATTGTTCCTCTTAATTTGTTTGCTAAATTGTGTTTTGTTAATCAAGAAGCTCCTCAGGGTGCCTTGCATGATCCCTTGAGGCTGATTCATTGCAGGTATCATCTGTTTTGGAATCACACTCTTAGTCCTATTGTTTAGTAATTAAATATAAAATGGTATTGGACCTACCTTATTTTTGATAGGCAGTTTCCCGTCCTTTCACTGGATCTCTGCACCCTTTGGTAGCCAGTTTTTGTGTGGTTTCCTTTCTGGTTGAATTGTTTTCTGTACTCGTTATTTTACAGAATAAAATTCAGTGACCAAAACAGGTCATTTTATCACTGTAAGTGTATGCAGCACTCAGATGTTGTGCACCTAAAAAAAAAAAAAACAAAACAAAAACCACCCCAAAGCTTCCACTGCAGGTAAACATTAACAAGTGGGAGTGGGAGAGGAAGAGGGGCAGAATGGATGAGTGATGTATCTTCCTGGGGTGCTGGGATGAGCTGATGGCCTCCTCAAAGTGACTAATATGTTGCAGAATGGACTCCCTCTAGGTTCTGTGGTCTGAAATAGCGACTTAGGGTGCTTTTGGCAAGAGGAAACCACATGCCTAGCCATCTTGCTCTTCTGAGAAATGCTGTGACAAACTCAATGGTAAAAACCAAACACTTCAAACCACAATGAAGCATAGGGTTTACTAGTCAAGCTTTCCAGTGCAGTCTTTTTGTGCTTTTTTGTCTTCTTCTTGTCTTTTTTAAAAATATATATATTATGCTTTTATTCCTTTTTCTTTCTCCCAAGCTACAAGGAATAAGAAAAAGAGAAGAACCGTAAATTATAATAATTTGCAGGGCTTGTTGACTGGGGAGGAAGCAAATTTTACTTGACACGCTGTAACTGACATACATTGCCAGAAAAGAAGAAAAATCTCTGTAAGATTTCACATCTGCAGCCAATTCATCAAACCTCAGAGGTAAGAAGTGTCGGGCAGTTAACAGGACACTCTAAGAACACCTGCTGTCCCCTGGGAATGTGTGGTGTTGCAGATAGAGATACACTATCATGAGCTAGGTCTCCACTAATTAGCTCCCTCCTTTGTTTCTGTTTTGCGCTTTGCTAGGCAGTCCAACACCAGATTTCAGCAGGAGAAGCTGTAACTTGCAGCTGACAGCAGAGTGTTAGCAGACGGAGGGAGTCCAGTTTGGGGAGAGATCACATACCTCCAATTCAAACATAACAAGGATAAATAGCTGTGTCTGTGTACAAACTACCCTTGTGTGTTCTGATCTGAAACCTGTGCACAAACACAACAATTTGTGCCCCTGCCCAAATAAGCACCATCTGGTCCTGCAGCATCCCTTGTCTTTGAATTGCCACAGCCTGCTCTGATGCAATGCCAGAGGCTGGAGCAAATGTTGGTAGATGTGGCTACTGTCCTTACCTCAGTGTACTGCCGCAACATGACACGAAAGAACTTCACGAGGGCACGGTGATGAGCAAAGCAGGAAAAAAGCCCAAGTTTATTTACAAAACTCAATTTTATACATTTCCAAAGGTGCCTATGGATTGGAGGATGAAATCCCTCCCAAACCACATTGGTCAAGACAACTGTCAATCAACTTTCTCTTCCTACCTAAAAATATGTAAACAACGGAGGACAGTTAGGAAAACAAAGCTATTGTTTATAGTACAAAGTGTGGGAAAGTAAAAATTCGGACTCCAATATGAAAGACAAATCAAAAGGCCTAGAAGAATCCTCAAAACCAGGGTGACAGTGTACTGCAGCTCTCCAAACTCAGCTGAGATTTAGAGTGATTTGCCATATGCAGGCACTACTTAAACATGTTATACCAGACCTGTTCAATTTGACAAGCTGCTTCCCAACAGTGCTACCTACAACTAGAGCTGAGCTTTCCACCTGTTTTGTTCTCTGTACAGGCAATGTCTTGAGAGGTGGTACTGAATCCTTCTGGCAAGCTAGGCAGATGTCCAGTTGTTAACCTGGGCTTGGATGGTTGAAAACACAGTGGTTTATCCTGGTAGTTGACAAACCAATGTTTTAAACTATGGTTGTGCCTGAGTGACTTCCCTTGGCAACGTTTTCTGGAAGTTCAACTATATGAATTGTTAATTGCATTAGTCACTTGGTCTGTGGGGAAATGCTGGCATTTCATGACTGTGCAATTCTTGTATGTCCTTTTTTAATTTACTCAGAACCAAAGAGAACATCCTGGTGAAACAGAAAGGAAGAAAATAATAAAAATTGCTGTGCTTTTCAAGCAGTAGTTGCAGAACAACTTCTGCCTTATTTATCCCCAAGCTTTCACTGTCTTTGGAACCTGAAGTTCAGGTATGGCCTGCAGTTCTCAGAAATAAGGACATTATGTAGCTGAAGCTGAAGAGCATGGCATCTGTCTGGCAAGGAAGGAGAAGGTCTGTAATCCACCAAAAGTCTGTGCAAAGATGAACAGAGCAGCAATACATGCACTTAAAGATGTATTCACAAATTTCAAATGAGTGGTTGGGTTAATGGATGTCACATTATGAGTAAAATGTTATGTTTAAAGCAATTAATCCACTGCTGATGTTGATTAATTTCTCCCCTGGAGAAAGGGGAGTGGTCAGACAGAGATACTGCAGCAGTTGATGTGCTTGCAAACATCAACTCATGAAGGCTGTTAGGGAGGTCCCTGCAGGCTCAGATTCCCTGTGGTATGAGCAGCTGTCAGGGGAAAGGCAGAGCTTGGAAGGAGCAGCCAGCATACACAGCTCTTTCTCACCAGGGATGCTGTAACAAATTAAAGCCAACAAGCCTTTCCCACTGGCAGAGCCATCTCTGTCTTGTGCTAAGACTGAAAGTTTGCTCTTCAGTGAAAAGTGTTTCCTCTAGCAGCACACAGGTTTTAAGGGTTCTGGAAGATCAGAGTGTTTCTGAGAGAAAATAATTTGGTTAAAACTGACAAGAATATTTTCTACATACCAGTTGGGCTTGCAATTCTTTTTAAAATCAAGTGCAGTTCCTTTCAGGATGGATAAGTGGTGATCTCACATTTTGACCACAACAGAATGCCCTTCCAGAAATTTTGCAGGAAACTGCAACTATGCAAATAACTCAAGGAAAGGAAAAGAAGATATCTCAAAGGAAAAGGACAATAGTATGAAGCAACTGCATTTTTCAGACTTATGGGAATTAACTCTTGAACCTACTCAAAAGCACATCCAAAATGTTTCTTTAGAGGAACACTGATACTTAAGCTGTTTCTGTTTTCAGATTAGTTGCCACCAAAGAGAGAAGGAATCATAAATGTGAAAGCATGTTTGTGAACTTTTTGTGTCAATTTATGATTTGGGCCTGCTGGTTTGTGTAATTTGTGCAGCCATTCAACAGAGAGAAAACATTTTATTTGCAATCATAGTCATCTGGAGTAGTAAGAATTTGCAAAAATGTATGCCACCTCATCAGAAATCAGAAATGTGAAACACAATTTACTAGTAGAAGTTTGATTTAAAAATGAGGTCTCACTGTCTGGCTGCCCCACTGTGTATAGGAGAGACTCCTGTGGGCTGAGGGCTCGGCTGGTCTCAGCAGTGATCACAACCCACACAAAAAGGGGAACACAGGCATAACAATGACAAAGCAAAAAGGCACAAAAACAATGACTGAAACAAGTTGTGTGACCTATTTTTATGTCATCTCAGGTGATGGTGGAGGAGAAGGGCTGTGCTTGTGGAAGGGCAACCTTGTCTTTCCAAGGGACAGGGCTGGGGAAGGATCATGGACCAGTGGAGATGGGGGCAACCTCAATGGAGGAGAGGTGAGACCAAGGCTCTGCTCTTTCCCTGAGGCAACACATGACCTAGGCCCCGAGTCTGCCTCTTGGCTTGCTTTGGTCTCCTTAACTAGAAAAAGAGTTGTGTTACAGAAGCATCAGCAGCTCCTGGGTCTTCACTGATTTACATGATGGGTGCAGACCGCTAACTGTGTCGTCTGATGTACCTGTAGGGACATTTGCACTACTCATTGCAGCATGGCCTTTCATGGAGCTCAGGTCAAGGCCAGGGTGACCTTTCCTCCTGCAACCCACAGACACAGGGAGCTAAGCCAGTTTCCAAATTCGTGCTTGTATTTGGGTGCTTATGAAAACCCAACCTTATGGACAGAGTGCTTGTGAAAAACCCTGTGCCCCTGACTGCTTAGCAGCACAGCTGGAAAAACCTGGGTTTCTGTCTCTGATATTTGTTGTCATGTCCCCTAAAACTCAGTTGTGTCACAGAGGCAGGATTTTTTCACAAGGTGCCATTTACTGTAGTTGCATGGTAGGGAATGTCCCTAGAGCAAGAGCAAAACATATAAAAAAGGGGAAGTGGCCCTCAGTGGATCACTCGCTCATCTCACTGAGCGCACAGCTGAGATGATGATGGTCACTTGCCTGCTCCTCTTCAGCATCTGGACTGCTGCTCCAGGTAACTCCCTTATCTGTCTGGGTGTCTGTGTCATTTTCCTAATAGTATTAGGGACCTCAGTGGCCATGCTAGCCTCCTTCTGTGCTCTTGGGTGCTGCAGTCCCCACCTTGCACACTCCTGGAGGAAGCCCAGTGATGACAGGGAACTTGTGGTACTGTACTATTTACCTGAGGCTCAGGAGTGTCACTGCTGGTTGCATTGACAGCATCCACTTCTTAATTTGGTGCGTCACCAGTGTGTCGCAATCTGTGTCACGAAATAAACTGTTAAAGCTTGACTCAAGGCAGAAGAAAGATCAGGAGGTTTTATTTACAATTGATCCAGCCTTTTTATAACATGCTGTGCTAAAAAGGTCCATATTGGTCCATAGAATTGACACCTCTCTCCACTGGTGTAGTGGCCAGCCCTGCTGCCTTACAACCTGTCGCCCCAGGTTCAATTCCCGGTCTACAAAGTAAGTAACAGAAACAACACCTGGAAGAAAGGTTTTTATGAGAACTTAGAAATGTTATGAAAAGAAAATAGTTATTTACAAGAACTGTCCTTGAAAGAAAATTTTCCCAAGAATTCTTCCCTTGGGAAGAAAATCAGCCACTGACAGGCTGAAAACCTCACAGGCTCAGAAACATCAGGCCCACACCAGTGCATTTATAAATTCCAGAGAGATGTATAAATTTATTGCAATGGGCAAATTATAAAGCAGGCAAACCATGCTTGTAGGTATCTGCTCAGGCCATCAAAAGCATGGGTGTATTACTGGTTTTGTATTTAAAAAACATGTAGAAAAGGCTGAATTAGTTTCAAGCTCGCTTCCATGATCATGGTTTGTAGTCTGTCTATGCCACCGCTGGGATCTGGAAAGCAAAGTGACTGGCACAGCTTGACAACTGGTCTTTGATGGAAATCCACCTCACCATGGTCACAGCCAGAATCTCAGAGCACTTTGCTGAGTGGGTTAGCCTAGTGTACTTCTGGGCACTGCAGACAGCCTCACCCTTCTCTGCAAAGATATTTCCCTTTCCTGTAAATTGAATTATGTTTTCAGTGCTGCAGCTGTTACTGCTATCTCCCTTCCCATGCTGACATGCACAAATAAACTTTGAAAACTATTATGGCAAGAGAACTGTGGAGGTAAGCTGTCAGCTTCACCTTACCTGTACCCTTAACAATCTTTTCATGCCTACAAATTGGAAGAGAGACTGATTGTTTTCTTCTTTTCTCTGGAAACTTTTAATACCATGGCATTTATGCTGTGAAAGTTTTCTGCCTGTGGGCCTTCAGTAGGGTCTCTTCTGCAGCTGTTTCTCAGCAGCATGAGTTCAATGCTGAGATAAGAGGACAGATGCAGTTTGCTTCCTACCTTGCTTTTTTCTTCTGGTTTTCTGATCTTTGACAGTCTCTGACAAGTATGAATACATGATGTATAGTGAGACACATAATCATTTTTAGCAGTTTTACTGCTTTACTGTACTCCAGGCCACAGGAGGGATGAGGGTGATATTGGGCCAACAGCAGTGGTTGTCAGCATGGCTGAAAGTTTGGGGAATCTCTCCATGGGTGCCCATGGGATAGCAGTCCTAGCAGACAAATCAGTGACTCTGTACACCAGAACTGCCTTTCTCAGTGGTGCTCTCTGCAGCACAGGTATCAGGCTGGCAAGATGCTTGGTGTGAGAGGTGGCAGGTCCAGTGAAACTCTCTGGGTATTCTTTCAAGCCGCATTTTCAATTTTTCCCTGGATGAAGGGATAGAGAAATCCTCCAGAGTTGTTCTGCTTGGAAATGAGGGTGAGGGGCTGCAGGGGCCTCTGCTGGGGTTGGGCTGCAGAAGAGTGTGAGAAATGCTGAGTGTGGCACCTGCTTCTCCCCCAGCCTCTGTGCAGGTGACGAACAGAAAGGTGCAGTCAATCCAGGTGGGAGGAAACGTCACTTTTTCATGCCGATCAATCACGAAAGAAGATGTGATACAGGTGACCTGGCAGAAGGAGACAGATGGGGCTGAAGACAACATAGCAACCTACAGTGTGATGAATGGCCAAAAGATAGCCAAGGCCTATATCAGCCACGTGAGCTTTGCCCACAGTGATTTACAAGCCTCGGCCATCTCCCTTTAT
Organism: Hylia prasina; assembly: GCA_013397195.1. Classification (NCBI taxonomy): domain Eukaryota; kingdom Metazoa; phylum Chordata; class Aves; order Passeriformes; family Sylviidae; genus Hylia; species Hylia prasina. The sequence continues at coordinate 286,960 of VYXD01007595.1, forward strand.
GGAGTCACCCTCCAAGATGAAGGATGCTACAAATGCATCTTCAACACATTTCCCTCGGGGGCTGTCACTGGGAGGATGTGTCTCAAGGTTTATGGTAAGGCACTGTAATTGTGTACGGGTGCTCAGCTGAAGGCCAAGTCATTTTTCCTGTGAAAAACCTTCCCTAACATTTCTACATTGATGCAGGGAAAATGGCTCTCCCTGGCTCTCTCTCCCTCTGGTTTTACCTCTGATGGGAAACCAGCGTTCAACAGTTCTTTAATTTTCTTCCCTTTCAAGTCAGCAACAGCGAGGTTCAAAACTGACATATAACCCATGACTTCCTCCAGGTTTCCCTGGTCCTGTGCTGTGCTGACTGCTGCTTGGCCACAGCCATGAACCCCATGCTCCTCTGCTTCCTCTCACTGCTGCTCTCACCTCCTAATCCTGGAAATCAGGCAATTTTTCACTTGCTCTGCATTCGGTTGTATAAAATTGCAAAGTATTCAAAAGGCAAAGAGGCACATGAATGATCAGAATAGCTGGAAGCTCATTTTGAAGCTAGGTTAAAAATAACAGTAGTTGGGCTGGGGTCAGGAAAAGGATGTAAAAAAAAAAAGAAGGCTGAAACACTGTACAGCTCGTGGGATTTGACACATGAATATCTTGAGCAAGTCAGCATCAACTAGCTTAAAGAAGAGAGTTGAAACAAATCATGAGTCAATATGTCAATATTTGTCACCTCCATATGAAATCATCAACTAGCAAGTACAACCTGAAATAGAGACAAATAGATGAACTCAAAAGCACTAGGAGTGACAAGCTGCTTATCTTTTGAGGAAAGCTGCTGGGTTTTGTCCAGCTGAGAAAGCTGAGACATTAAACATGCTCTAAGGACACCTTGTTGGCTCCTGGCTTTATCAGGGATGAGACTGCTGTGGGGAAACTGGCCAAGGATCATATCCCATGTGGAGAGTATCAATGTCTTTGCCCTGTCACTGGTGATATGACCCCTGCAGAGTATTTTGTTTAGTCCTAGTATTTTCTGCTGACAAAGACATGGACACATATGTCAACACACATGTCTCTAGAGTTCTCTGTGTGGAGAAAGGAAGCTACTAACTTATGGGGAAAGGAGGTGGTAGTGGAAAATACAAGGGAAAACCAAGTCTGCAACAAAGGTTCTTATTCCCCTCTTTTGGCAAAACTAGGGCAGAAAAGAGAAATGAGGAGAAAGTCATGCAGTATTTCATATACGAAGAGAAAAGTTCCTAAAAAAATCCAGTTCTGAGTCATTCAGAGGGTAAACACTGATTACACATTACAGGAAAAACATGGAAGTGCCTTGCAGCGGTATCTTGTTCTTTTTAATCAAGTAAATCTAAGCACAGAGATTTCTTTTGGGTTTTGTTTTTGGGGAAATTCCTTCCCAAACTCAACAACCTTTTTCTATGGTTCATCCTTCACCAGATCGCTACTTCTAAAAAAAAAGGGATGTTTTTCTGCTGCCACACACACTCATTCAAAGCATCTCTTCCTGCATCTCAGATGAAAACACATCTACTGAGAATCGTTCAACTTCTCTCATAGGCTCATAGGCCACTGCCTGAAGCTGCCTCACTGAGGTTATGGTGGCCTTCCTGTAATGTACTGTATAAAACCAGCCCTGGAGGGTCACCATGAACAAATGGAGTATTTGGCACTTTGACAGAAGGTTTTAGTTCATATATGGTCATTTCATTGAAGCTAATTTATACAGCCCTACCTAAAAGCCACCGTCATGCTCATTATTCCCCAACTCCTAATGATGGGAACAACTTGTCTGAGCAAGCCCAGAAGGTGCCCCATGAGGGAAAGTGAAGCCAGACGGAATCTCCCAAGGCTCAGAGGTTCGGGGCGAGGTGAGCAAATCAGAGTCACCAGTTGAAAATGAAACACTGCCATGTCTTTGCCCTCAAGAGGGGACTGCCAGGGAATTTACAGGCTGATAATTGCCCTATTACAGCAGCCTTTGCAAGCACGGCTGTTCCGGGACAGGACAGGCACCATTGCCTCGAGATGAGGGGAAGTGAAGCCACATAAGAACTGGATGCAACACTGAAAAAATAAACAGGTATGACTGGAGGGATGTCAGACCTGCCTGGCTGAGAACAGCAAACCCAGGAAGAAGCAGAAATGTCCTACTCTGTAGCAAAATCCATTTTGGAACAGAATAGTTTCAAGCAAGCTTGGTGGGTCTCTTTTGAACTGTCTGCTGTCTTTCTCCCTTCATTTTGCTTTGGAAATATTTTGCCAGCCTTCATTGTCAAAGAGGGTGAGAATGAAGTCCAGGATGAGAATTGAGGGAGAGGTATGGAGAGGAGGTATGTGCCACATGAGGATAGGCAAGACTTGCTGAACTCACAAAATTCCCTGGACATTGGCTGTGCCATCTTTGGAGACTGCCTGTCTTCACTGTAGATGGCACCATTTGCCTGAAAGTCTTGGGCATAGCTGGAAAAATGCCATCACAATTTCTTAGACAGGGAAACCAAGGCACAGTACTGCCCATATGGTTTGAAACACCCATATGGTTTGAAAAAACTTTCTGTCATCATGACTCATACTGTGATTCCTACAATCTTTTATCATTCTCTGTAACGCCACTGCTAAGCCTTCAAACATAAAAAGCTTATCATGACCTGATGGTCCCACTCTAATTACAGAAAGCCATTGCAGAAGGTCCCTTTTTCAAATATTTGGGAATGCTGACAGAGCTCAAATTTGGGAACATTTGCAATACTGATCTGCAAGAGAGACTAAAGCGAGTACTGGCATACAACATCTCAGGCAAAGGCTTTTTCACTGGAAACAAACATTTTAATGAAAGTCAAAAGGAGCAGTTAAGTGTATGAATCAAACATTAACAGCCAGCATGTACAAGCAAACAGTGTAGCAGGACTCTACTGCAAAAGCAAGCACTTACAGGTTTTGACAGTGCATCTGTTACAGACATTTGCAAGAGAGAAGCTCAGACCTGCAGGATCATTCCTCGGGGTCCATTGTGAGAAGAGAGAGAACTGCTTAGTCAGAAGAAGTGCAGGTGCAGAGTGCATGTGTTTCTGGCAAGACACTGAGACATTTTTCTCATCCTCTGTGGTAACATCTGTGACTTCTCCCTTTGATTTATTTTGAATTTTGCAACCTAATATTTGAAGTTAATGCTGCAGGTGCCTATGTTATTTTATGCATCATGTGAGTGAAAGAAGAAGTTCAGAGACCATTTATTAATTGAAACATAAATTGTTTGTGACACATCTTTTCATACCTGGGAGATTTTGAGAAGTTCCAACTGAAATCCCCCTACACACTTTCCTTGTTTTTCTCAGAGGTTTCGGCAACTCTGTGGAGGTTGAGTTTTTGTCTATGGTTGATGCAAAAAGTGAGAACTACGAGTTTATTTTTTATAGGATTGCATAACCATAGTAAGTAAATAAGGTCAGGCTTGTAACAAATCAAACAAACAAAAAGCAGCAAAACTGTTGGTATACAAAGTCTTGCTTCCACCCTCTGGCAGTTGTGGCTTGGAAGACACAAACAACCTTTTGAGGTGCATCTGGAATTGTACCAGGAGGTTATAGGCGCCATTATGCCTCTGGCGCACACCTTTTCCCCTTTTTGAAGCCCGCTACACCTCACAGGCAAATCTTCGTTTACCTCACAAAAGGAAAAATCATTGGTTTTCCTAAGAAGAATGAAAAGAAGTTTTGTTTGCTTGTTTAAAAGCAGGATTGCTAAATGATAGTGGTATGATCTAGTGTTGGGAAAAAAGTTAATTTCAGCATAAATATTGCACTTACCACTGTTATTTTTCTTATGTAAGCAGTAATATACACATGGAGTTCTACTAATTATAGGAGTGGACACTTTTTAATCAGAGGGCATTCGTGTTAATTCAGACCTGATTGAAACTAGAATTGCCACTGCACTTAAATGGTTTTAAAAAGCAATATTCTCAGAAACAGAGACCTAGAAGTAGAGTGTGGTTTAGACCCCTATTTCATCAGCACATGCACTGAAGTAGAAGGCAGGCTGGTGAGCTGTGATGCAGAAACCCATGGATGGCACACCGACATGGAACTACATGCCTTTATAGATATTGGCCTGTGCAAACTGACCCTATTGAACTGAGCAGAGCTAGACAATCTCCTGAAGTCCCTTCTGACCGAAATTATGGTATGATTTTATGCCAAAGGATAAATAGGTGATTTTTCACATCCAACATGCCTTATGTGCACAGATTTCACCTGGAGTTCTATCCAGATAGAAACCAATTTCCTGAACTTCTCCCCTTTATCTATTCCTTGCAAATACAGTTTGTGTAAATAGGAATCAACAAGTAGGCTTCATGTGAGTAAGCATGAATGATGCCTTCATCCTTCTTCCAGACTAAAATTAATGTGACAGCATCCGCAAATCTTCTGGAGTGAGAGTGTTCAGAAGTGATCTTTCATGATAGTTTTGAGGGATACTATGATGCATCCAAAACTCATTTACAAGAGGAAACAAAGTTATACAACCACAAACCCTCCACAGGTGAAATCTGATGGAGTAACCATATACAAATTCACTATTACTGTCTTGCATAAATAGATGTGTTTTGTCTTTTGGTTTGCAATTCTACACAGCTCAAACATCAGTAAAGCTAATCCTACAGGTAATTTTAAAGGAAAATGATTCTGACTCATTTAAGCAGTTCAGCTCTTTCACAGAGAAAAGAACATATGACTTCACAGTTTCACTACCTTCTGCTTTTAACTCAGCCATAATCACCACTTGTCAGTTGGGATGCTGCTGCTAATAACAGAACTGAAACAGATGCTTCTACCTTCATGCCCTTTCTTTTGTCTAGCTCTCCACTTCCAGACTGCCGTTTGATCACTTTCATATTTATTTGTCACTGCTGGGTCTTTGGGAAGGGAAAGCTAAGATTAGATAGCAAGCTTTCCCTCCAAGATAACTCTAAATCTAATAGATGCTCTTTGCTCAAACATAAGCAGAAACTAATGGACTTTGTCACTTTGTTGTTTACAGCCATCTCTGACCCCAAAGTGGAAACTAAGCTTATATCCAGTCCAGACAAAGCTGAGGACTCTAAGAAAATGGTGGGGATGAGCTGCTCAGCAACAGGGAAACCAGCTCCAAAAATAACCTGGCACCTTCCCAGCCTCCTGCAGCAGAAACCAAGGGAGCACCACATAAAATTCAGCAACCAGACCGTGACTGTCATCAGCAATTTTACCCACAGTCACTCCAAAATCCTTCAGGAGTACCCCATCACCTGCGTGATCCAACACCCTTCTCTAAATGTGACCCTGGTCCTGCCCACAGACAGCTTGGAGCAGGGTGAGTATGTAACTCTGCTCCTGCTCTGGAGTGGGGCATAAAATGAGAAGCACCTTCTGGGATAAATCAGAAAACTCCTCAGAGGGTTGGGAGCAGTTGGGGAGGGCACCCAGCAGAGCAGCTGTGGCTGGGCTTGAGAGGGATGAAGGAGGTGCTGTGGAACATCCAGTTGCCCTGGCCAATGGTACTGACGTCTTACTGCTCCTCAGGTCCCCTTAACCACTGTGATGTGCCCCAGCCTCCTGGTCTCTGTGAAGAACTATTTGTGACAGGGTTCCCTGTCACATAATGTAACAAACCAAGGCATGCCAGCATTGGATAGCTCAGAGAGGCTGAGTTCTGCAGGCCTGACCTTAACATCAGACCCCAAGCACAGGTCTGCTGGCAGTGCCACTTGTGTGCATCATGCTGGAATGTGCTCCCAGTTCCCCTATCCACCCCATTTCACCCCAGGGAATTTGCAAGGGATGCTTGAAATGGGTTTCGGGATTTTTTTTACTTCATGCACAAACTGAGTACCTACTGCTTTCCCCACAGGTCCAGACAGCAGCATGGCACTGGCCATTGTCATTGCAGTGGGGGTCCTGGTGCCCCTGACCTCCCTTCTTCTCATCTGCCTTCTCTACCACTGCCTCAGGCACCTATGTGACCCAGAGAGAAACGCAACCTGGCCATGCTGGGTAGGTCTGCCTTTCCTCAGGGTGCTACAAAATTCACCCCCACAGGTCTTGGAGCTCAATACCACGACCTGGCTCTGCCCAGCCACACCAAGGCTGCCTGCACATGGGGCCCAAGCCAGGCCAAACCTGGGCTGGAGAGGGACACAGGAATGAGCCCCCAGCCAGAGAGCTGGGAAGGAGAAACCTGATTTTGCATAGCTAGCCTGCAGGTGCCCAAGAGTGCTGACAGCTAGAAAACATTCACTGCCCCAATGACAAGGCATATTGCCGTGGAAGCATCACTCTCCTACTATATTTATGCACAAAATAGTTGTGTAAACAGTGGCCAGACCCTTGCACTGGTCTTCTGCAGCTCCTAAAATAACCTCCCTCAGCACAGCCAATGCAGCTCATAAAGGCAGCAGCTTTGAGGATGGGTCTCAAACAAAACGTGGCCTTAGAGGAAAACCATGCCTCTGTGAGGGAAGCCTGGGGTTCCATGCTGGGGCACAGGCTGAGGCACTGCTATCCTAGTGCAGGGGGTGCAGGATACAAGCTTGAGGTGGGGGTAAACTGAGTGAAGTGGCATCATTTCAGAAAATCACAGTCTAGTTTTGTGAAGGCTCCTCATCCTCCTTGCAGAATATGCCTAGCATGTTATGAAGGTCTAGTGTTTGCAGTTTTATATGTGACTAGGAGAACTCAAAAAGCAAAACAGGCTTACTTTAAAATTACAAAAGATAATTTATTTAAACACATTAAGAAGAAAATAAGAAAAACAAAAAAACAACAAATGCAACTTTCAGGACATCTTTCTTTCCCCACACAAGTATTCACTTTCCTACACACAACATGAAAAGACAAAATCTGTAACTTCAGTCAGTTTTACCCTTCAAAAAATAATCTTTTATCAGTTCTTTTAAGAAAGGAGTCTTCCTGAGTCCTATGGAGATATCGTTACACGAGGAACAGTGTTCTGGTGGCTTCTATGCCACACATCTGCAGTGGCTTGAAAGGAGCCTCTGCAAACTGTGAAATCCTACTCATTAGCAGCTTTCCCAACACCACATATGGGCTATAATCTGCTTATTAGGGGTACTGTTTAAGAATGCTTCTTCTAGTATAAAACAAAGATTCTCCTTTTTTCTGTTTCCAAAATCATCTTAATCTCAAAACTCAAAATCCTTTTCCCTTAGGAGCACAAAAAAGTTTCGTATCACTTATACTAGCATTTTACATCCCCTCTAAACAGCATCTATATGTTACAGGAAAAAATATTCTATTCTCCAGTAATTACTCAAAATGTCCAGCCAGATTAGGCCACTCCTTTTGCCCCAAATAGTCTTTTCACATACTCTCTTCACTGATTCAGTCTCATGCTCTCTCTCTTCATGGTTCAATTGCTTTATCTTGTCTTCACTCCGGGAAAGCCAGTGCCTGAAAGTTCGTCTGCTAGTGAGGACGAGTCACATGTGCCCAGGCCTGCGGTGGCCACGTGGTCCCTGCTGGCGGGAGCTGCACAGATTTCAAACCCATGATGGCCATGGCAGCAGGAAGGCTGGTGGATGCTTTATTTTTCACCCCTCAGTCTCATGGCGTGGGCCGCTCAGTGCTGCTCCCTGAGGCGGGTGGAGGGGGGAAACATCCCCCCAGCCCTGGCTGGCAACACAGGCAGCTGTCGGGGCTTTTCCTCCCCTCCCCGCTGTTATCGGGCCCAGGCGTGGCCCCGCAGGGGCAGTGGCACCTGCAGGCCCAGCCCAGCCTGGCCCAGCCCGGCTGCCCAGGGGCAGCAGGACCTGGGCCGGCTCGGCCTGTGCGGTGGCTGCCATATGGTGTTACCTGGTGGATCACCCGGAGAAAAAAGAGGAAGGCTGCTTCACTTTCTCAGCTTTTATGAGTATTACCAAAAGTTGAATTCTGTTTTCTCAGCGGTCAAACCATATGCCAATAGTCAAGAATTGGCCTCTAATAACTGTTCATCTTTTCTAAAGAGAATTTAAAGTCCTGGCAGGGTGATATTCCATATTTTCCTTCAACTAAAAACTAAATCATGTTAACCCATAAGACATGTGCACCCTGGATTTTGGTGAAAATTTTAGAGAAAAAGAAGCAGTGGAGGAAATGGAACACATCTTCCATGAGTGTTATACCTCTAGGTCCAAGCTGAAGACTGCTCGTGAGATTACAAGGGAAAACTTCACTCCTCCCTCACAGAGAGATGCAAGGACTCACTTGGCAATACAAATATCTGGGATCTTTACCCTCACACTTAAGACATCCATATATTTTGAAGAAATAAACGCAACCTCTCTTTCATCAGGTACTTCCTGCCTGCACCAAAGCCAAGAACTGCAGGCAGTACGGAGCTCCAGGCAGGTGGGCTCCTGCAGTGTCCCCCACCCTCGGTGCACCACTGAAAACCTGAGAAACAGCCCAACCTACACATGAAAGAGAGAAACTCTTAAAATGGCACCTCAAGCTTCCAAACAAACCTCCTACAACTTTGTCCAAGAGAAATATAAAAAGGCACAATTTATAATAGATATTTATTTATTTTATTACACTATAATGTTCTGTTTTGTAAGAAAAAAAAGTAAAGTATTTATTTGAAACTCAGGCTGGCTATGTGGATTCATTTAGTGAAACTCATGCTTTGTATTTCTGGGGGTTTTAACATTGTTTATTACTCTTTGATATTTTAACACTGTAAACTCAAAAGTGGATGGGGGGTTGTCTGAAACAAGACAGCATTTTGTAAGGCTACTGGCTTGGAAAGTGTTGTTGATGGACCAAAAGAGACCCCCCCAGGAGCTGGGCTGCAGAAAACCTGTGGAACAGCCCAGCCTACTGCTCTGAACTTCAGGTGTTGAACTTGTTCCCCAAAGGGCAGAAAAGATCAGGCCAAGACTGCAGCCAGCCTGAACTTATAACCCAGGTGCCAGGAACAACAGGCTTCAAGCCAGGAGTCATGAGGAAGTGCCAAGTCCAATTTCCAGCAACCTCTCCTGGAAAGCCATGTAAAATGCACATAGGTGTTTCCTTCTCCCCTCTTTCTCAGGGTTTCCACCACCCCCTTTCTAAAGTCCCTGATTTATCACAGCTGCCTTGTGTTTCCTGGCATCCCACCCATCTGCAGGAGGAAGCAGGGCAATAATAATAAAAGAGCAGTTGCAGGGTTAGTAGATTGTCCACTGCATTTTGTGTCCTGGTGTAGTGGCAGGTGAGTGCAGTGCAAAGCAGGAGGCTGGTAGGTCTGAGGAGGTGGGTGCTTTGTTTATTTCCATATGGGCAGATAAGTACCAGTGCAGGCCAAGGAGTGTTCCCTATTCTGACAATGCTTTGCTTGTAAGTGGTGGGTCAGATCTAAGCTGTAATCTCCTGTAGTTCCCTGAATTGTACCATATGCTCATGAAGTTTATATACTTAGGGAAGGAGAAATGAACCCATCTGGCTCATGCTGGTCTTGTGGGAAACCAACAGTGCAGGCTGCTTCCTCTCCTGACTTCCTAGAGCAAATGCATGTAATCTGGTTTTTCCTTATCCATGTATTTTGAATGGGCATCGCACAGGAATCACTAAGTTGTAGTCAAAAAGCCAAGTGAACTAAAATGAAGGCAAGTGAGTTAGTTAATGAGTGAACCTGGTCTTTGCTATAGAATACTTCTTCTAGGCCCCCTAACACCTAGAAATAGTGCAGTTGGTGAGCAAGAGGAAAGGGGAACTGGCTGCAGCTGTTAGAATTGGGGAGTTTGTCCTCCGTAGCCACCTAATTGTCAAAGGAGGAAGTAATGGTTTGTCCAAACTTTTCCACTATTGCTGTTTCATTTCTTCCTTTATGAGGGAAGAGGCCAGGGGAGAAGAGGGTTTTCCCCTGGGTTTGTGGAGGGCAGAAATGGGGTGGAGAGCCCCTGGCACCCTTCTTGAGCAGGCTCTGTGGCCTCGGCCCTTGCCATTCTGCAGAGTCTGCACTTGCAATTTAGAGTAGTTTATTTGACTTTTAACATGAGGTGTCCGCTTGTGTTTCGACTAAGCTTTTGTTGGTTTTGTTCTTTGGTTTTTTGGGGTTTTTTAAATTAAAACAAACAAACAAAAAACAACAATGACAAAGAAAACCCAAATCTCTTGAAGAAACAGGGAGTTTGGACATGAGTAAAGAAAAGGATTTCCTGAGGGAAGAGGGAAAAGCACAGTGCCAGTGAGAAATCCATTAAAACCCAGGAAAATGGCAGCAATTATTGTAGAAGAATATCTGGAAGAAAGACCATGGATTATTGATAGGCCTGAACAATCCCTGCTATCAGGGAACAGTATGAGATTTTTGTACTGTGCTTGCACTGTACAGTTCTGTGATGTACTGTTCCTGAATTGCCTTAAAAGTAGCAAATGTAATCCTTTTACAGATGCTTCCCCATGGAAGCTAAAAGCTATGTAACAACTTACTATACCTTCTCATGGGTGCTGAATACAGGAACACTATTCATAAGACAAGAACAAAGAAGAATTTACTGCCAACCAATAAGCAATCATTTAGCTGTACCTGCTGCTGTGTGAGCTTTGTATCCGATCAGAAAATACTTACCATCGCGTAAGCCCTGTTGATTTTCTATATAATCTGTAAAGTTTGTGCAATAAACCAAGCAATGATCATATCTCTATGAGAAGGTATCACTGACTCGGCGATCTTCTATCATCAAATTATCTGTTATTGTTTTCTACAAGTGGATCACTTGGGGTGTGGGAAAGCAGGGCTTGGAGTCACAAAGTATCTGTTTGTATGTGGGTTTGTGTTTCTTTTACTTTTTAGCTGAATGTAGAATTTTTTAAAGCTTTTAGAGGTTTCTGTTTATGAGCATGATAGGTGAGGGATGCAGTGGCTTACAAGTTTAAGGTTTCTGCTTATGAGCAGTTGGGTGAGGGATGCAACAGCTTACAGGTAAAATTCCATACAAGATTTATTTTTTCATTCATGATATTGGAATGAGAACATGACATCCAGTCACAGAACACTTAAAACCAATACAGGTACTTATCTTCGTGCTATACAAAGCCATCTACTAAGATGCAGCACCATAAAATACTGTGTGCTACTGCAGTGGTGTTTGGCTTCACACAGCAATGAAATGTAGCCAAGAATACAGGCTATGGATAATTAAATGGCTGATAGCTATGGGCGGAAAAAAGAATATGAAATAGATACAAACTCTCTTTTGTGGAATAAACAAAAGCATGACTGAGGGAATCAAAATTTTGACTATGAATGATGAACATCCTAAATGCTGTTATGAGATTTCTTTGTGATTAGTTTGTGCTTGTCTGTCCAGTTACTTCTGTTAACAATTTGTAAGAATTCCTTGGAGGTTATATTTCAAATGGGTTTATACAGATACCCAGTATTTGTTTTAATAAATGTGTCATTTTAATAAATGGGTGAGTTTGATCCCAAACATCTTTTGTCTGGTGTTGCCCTGCATGGCTGTAGGTGGAGGCAGTAGGTGACGTTGGTGTGGAGCTTGAAATGAGAAATAGAAATAAAATTGGTAGGATGTTCAAGTGAAATAAACTGCTCTGTTTTTCTGCTCCAATGCAAGTGATATGAAGCCAATTAACTTTGTAAGTAAACAGAAGCAGGCCACTGTCACTATTTTAGACCACAAACAACAGAGATTCCAAGAATCAGAAGGCTAAAAATGACTATTTATTTAGGGACGGTGTCTCCCTTATATATTATTTTACACAGACCAATTTGATTGGTGAAACAGAGGGAAACCTTTTCAATCACACTGGTCAAACCAGAGGGACATCAAGAAGTCCCTCCTGTCAGAAGGAATGAATAACATAAAATACTGTTACAAAAACATTCATCATGTTTACCAAGTTTTTCCTGAGAAAGAATTTCAGCAAAACCAAAGCATCAGGCCTGGAACCAGACTACAGACTACATTTTCAAAATAATTCTATGGGAATGTTCAAAAAAAGCCTAGGAATTTTGCCTGTTTTGAGGCTGGGCAGTTTTCAGTCTCACCCAACTCTGCCTTTGGCCACTTTTTTTGTTCAGCCTAGGGTCAAGTGGTGTTGATGCAGGGTATAGTTTCTCCTAACTGATGGGAAAAAGGCAAGTGGGAATGCCACCTTCCTGCTTGCCTCTCACTTAGATAAAACTGGTTCTGGGTAATGTGTCTCTCTTTATAAAGCAAATGTAGCCTGCACCTCTCAGCTTTGGGATCCTGATGTTGGCTGCTTTGGGTTAAGATTTTAACTCATGTAAGAAGTGTCCTTTTAAATAGTTGAAATAAATACATAGATAAATAAAATGAAGGTTCTTCAGGATGTACAAAGTGTCCATGCTTCTGTTTTGTCATGCCAGGCTATTTCAGAGGTGTATTGTGATGGTATTTTTCTCTGCCTAGATACTGGGTTCCTAGTTCTAAGGGAGCAGTAAGATGCAAGCAAATTGACCCCAACAGCTCCAGCTGAAGGTATGACTTTGAAATGAAGCTGAAATATTTGTCTTAGATATTTCACAGGCACTGGCTGAAATAGAAATAGTATTTTTCTTCTGAAATCAGTGCTGGCAGAGGTGTGGGACTAAATTTGTACCATGAAAAGAAACTTTGGTTTGGGGATAGACCTTTGAAAGCATCATTCATCAATTATCTGTTGTGTGACCCTGGGGGACTGATTCGTCATTCAGTACCACACCAGTAAATTTTCTTGTGAAATCAGACATGGAAGAAAATATAACCTATCGTTTTTCATTCAGTTTTCAGCATTGAGCCCCTGGAAATCAGCTGAAACAAAAGAATTGCGCTATTTAATTACATTTTTCTCTTTTATAAATGAGACTATCAAGCCAGGCAGATACAAATCAAGTATATTTTTGTTTTCACTCTCAGTACACCAGAAATTGCTCATATTTTTGGAAGCCATACAAAGGGCCTTCTCATATCTCTGCTGCTTTCATCTTTGGACATAAAAAGCTATGGGTGAAAGGATCACACATAGCTTGAATACTTGTCCAACTCTTTGTGGATGGACTCTGTTGTAGTCTGCTCAACTTTGAGAAAAGCTACCTGAAATTTCTGGGAAGCCTGAGAGAATCCTCAGTCTAAGACCTCTACACAATACAGAGTTTTAAATTCCCTAACATGTCAGAAGCTGTGGTCCTTAACCGCTCTAAGGAAAAGGCAGCTTTGTCTAGTAAAAGAGCACTTGAAATTGTACATGAAAAGCTAAGATGGAATGAAAACATTCAGAAAAAAACCCCTACAGTTACTAGAAAAAAGGGGAAAAACTCTTTTTTTCAATCAGAATATTTTATATTATCCTTTAGGTAAATTACAGAAAGCCCAGAAAGCTCATCATAAACACCCAGGCTTACATTTCAGTTTAAAGAAATCAATTTGCCTTGAGCCTTCCTTTTTTACAGGAATGTATTTATTTTCATAAAAGAAATTGTGGTTGATTTTAGCTGCCCATCATCTGAGTAACAAGAAATATCATTGTTTACTGCAGGTTTCTCTCTAAATACCAGAACCTATGCACAAAGAGGGAAAAAGGGAAACATCCTAGTGTCGTTTTCTGAGAATCTTTGCATACCTATTTAAAAATGGTTCAATTTTAAGCATATTAAGTGTAGGGTGCCTACTTTCTAGGATTTATTAACAGAAATAAGGTGTCAGTTGTCTACTCAGTACTTCAGTATTTATGTATATAACTTCAACATTTCTTTGTGAAAGTATTGTACCAACCACATCAAGATATTTGGAAGACATTCTTTGTCTAGCTCAGGCTGCACAGGGAAACCAGACCTTTGCTGCATCACTAAGAGAAAGTGCTGAGCTCCCTGCAGGCTCCACTGGGGTAGAAACTGTCTGATTAAGACGCAAAACAAAAAGGGGCCACATCCTGGGTCACAGGTAATAACATCCCAGGCTAAAAGGAGGTGATGTACCAGGCTCTCCAATGAACTCTGGCCCAGCAGAAGGATTTTGTGCTCATCGCGCAGGTTTAATTCCTCTAGTCTCAGGTTTGTGACTCTATATCATTCTGCTGTGGATCTGACAGAAATAGGTTGGGAGGCCTGGAAAAAGTGAAGCCAGAAACTGCCAAGAAACAGCATCAGTCATCAACAGTGAGACAGATGTTTTCCTGAAAGGTGAACAAGAAGGCTTGGGGACCCCCTACTTGATTCTCTACAGATTTCTTCATCCCCTTACCACATTTATTCTTTCTTTGCCCCGATGCTGAACTGTCACACAGTGCAATATTTCTGTCTCAAACAACATGTTTGTCCTTTGTATTCCTGTCACTTGACTCAGCCACCTATTTTGCTTCTCCTGGTTGTTTCAAGGTTGTTTTATCTCCCTGATATTGTTCTGTCTTACCACACCTTTGAAGATGCAGTGATCCACCTACCTGGATCACCTCTTTTCTGCTGGGCACCTCTTGCTCTTCTCCATCCAGGGTTATCCTAGGGCTGAGCTGGGAAGTGGGAGCCGAGGAGGAAGGAGGGAAGGAGAGAAAAGAGCAAAAGGGTGCACAGAGACCGAAGGATCTCAAAGTAGAGCCATATGGGGAAACAGTATTCTCAGGAAAACTCTCAAGTTGGCAATTTGTTAGAAAACATGAGCTTAGGCCTTGGCTGCTTCCAGGAGTAAGACTTCTCTCAAAATTAGCTTTGGAACATGAATGTTACCTGCAATCTGTACATACCTCTCTGTGGCCTGTCACTTCTGCAGGCATCAGCAACTAATTAATTTGAGGAGTTTGGCCAGTTGGACAACAAAGCCACAGAGATACTTGGTAAAACTAATTCAAGGGGTGCTTAGAAAGAGAACCCCTTAAGACTATGACCAAATTTCCTGTTTTGTCAAGTCTGCAGAGTTAATTAACAATGGATGGGAGCAGTTTGCACTCCTTTTTGTCTCTTGATGGCCAGAATATGACATGAGGCTGGCTATGGGTAAAGCAACCAGGGAAGATAAGGACTGAGCACAGCAGAGAGCTGATGCTGCAGGAGGGATCTGGCACTGGATATCACTTTGTGTTCCTCAACTGATTTCTGATAAAATTACCATAATTTTATCAGAAATTTTATCATAATTACCATAATTTCCTAACTGAAGTACACATGCTACCAACAGAAAATGAGGGGAATGAACCTGCAGGTGACAACCTGCTCTCATGGCATTTTCTAGTCAAATGTCTGCTCCTCTTGGAGTCTGGGCTTGCAGCCAGGAGTGAGCCAACAATTAATTTCTTCCTCACCCCTTCATCTGCAGGCAGTGACCAGGAGCACGATGCCCTTTGGTCTCTGGCAAAACTGAGAATAACAATCAACCATCAGAAAGGGGATGGGGGGAAATACAGTGCTATAAAGCTGCTGACGAACTGTCTTTCTCTTCATTAGTAATTATTCTCTTTGGCATCAGCAGATATAGCAAAATGAAAGCCTGAAAGAGAGAAGCCCCCAGAAAGTTGTCTCTTCAGTTAGGACAATTACACAGAATTTAGAACTTTTTTTCCCTTCAGAAAGTAAAAATTAAGTAATTAAGCTGACACTCTCCAGTACTCACAGTCCAAACACACTGCTTTATCTGAAAATTTAAAAGCATAGAAGTCTGGCTTGGACAAAGAGTCCCCTGGGACAGTTCTGTTAAACAACTGCATCTTCCAGCAACTTTGACAAATGACTGAAAAGAGAAAACCAGCTAGTTTCTTTTTGTGAGCAAAGTTCAGGAACTATACAAAAGAAAAAAAAAGCTGAGGAAGGGACACGTGGGAAACAAGTTGGACAGATTCTGTTTCTGTAATCTGACCTGTTGCCAGGACCTTCTAGAGATGCTAGTGCCATTTCTGTATGTTCTTATTTTGTATGTAGGTCCACACCACGCAGCTGGCCAGTAAGATCCTTGCTCAGGTAAAAAATGCAGTGAGGTTCAGAGGACAAAGGTTCTTGCTGTAATCAAAATATCTGATCCCATTTTGTTGCCTGGACAATGAAGAACTCCTAGGAGGGAAGAACTGGTCATTATTTAAGACAACTGCACCAATCTCTCCTCTTATATAGGAAAGAAATTGAAGATGTACCTCCACAAAACTCTTTACGTGTGTAACCTTCCACTGATGCCTTACCTGGGTCTGCTTTCCCATCTCCAAGCAGGCTCTGGGGATTGATGGAAAAGAACAGATTTGTTCTGCTAAGTCTATTGTATCTTGGGTGTAAGATACATATTACAGTGGTTAGTATTTGTGCTGGTTGCTTAGTGTTAGCTACACTGTCTGTTTGCTTGGGGCAGTGATGTGCTGCCCTCATGCAGCTGCCTGTGTGCACTGAGTACATTCACCTCCATGGGCTCTTTTCTTTGGCCTTTCTAAGCCAGGAAAGTTCCCTGTGTGAGCCCAGCAACATGAGCTGCATCCTCTCGTCCACACCTGTCCTTTCTCATCCTGAGATCCTTTTGCCAAAATCTCTGATTGTTTTGTTTTGTTGAGGTTTCTGAGTTTGTTACTAAAGAACCTGAATTTTGTTGGCAATTCTGACCCTGGCAAAGGGGACGTAAGTGAGTTGTCATTACTTTCTCTGCGCCATGTCATAGAGTTTGCTCTGGAGCATCTCTCAGCCAGCGCCTGGGACCTCATTCCTAGCCCAAAATGTTTCTGTCTTGCTGGCCGTAGGGACACCCCTTCTGCCCAAAGCAGAAGTCTGGGACGGAGGAGACTGAAGTGGGACCAGGCATCAGGGGAGAGAAGTTGAAAAGCCCTGAGGGACCCTGTGGTGTGCACTGGTTTCACTGCCCTGCTCTTTGCCTGGAGTGCAAGCTGGTGCTGTAGTTAGAAATGAGAAGCTACATGGAATCTCTTCCCCTAATGGAGGTGCCAGGGGAAATGTTCTGCAGTCCATCTCACATTGTATGGAATTCATCTACAAAATGGGGAGAAGGGATGGGGTGGAACTATAAGAAATCATAGAGCTTATGAGAAATAGAGAACTTGATGCTGCTGCCCCTAATGGAGTGAAGAGTCAAATTCATAAACAGCAGAGATGAATACAGACTGGTATTTGTTTCCCAGGTTTTCTTGTAAAATAGCCTTCTCACCTTCTTGCAAAAGCTTGTGTAGAGTGCAGTGACTGTCCTGCTGTAAGTACAACTTGGAACCTCACGTGGTGCTTGATCTCAACACTTGATCTCCTTGCCATGGGGGCAGGAGCTGCATTGTGCAGTTTTACAGTGAACCCCTTGGGCAAAGAGCATCACCTCTGTGCCCAGGAGCATCATCACAACCCTGGCTTCCCCCTACTGGAATTACATCACACATCTGGGGTGAGGCAACTTCAGCCAAACCTGTCCCTGCACTGACTCCTTTCACAATCCAGTTGGTGTGTCTGGTTTGCTTGTGGGTTGTGGCAAAGCACTGGCACCTGCAGGTGTCTCCACACTGCCCTCTTGATGGGGAATCATTTCCTGCTCTTGTTTGTGACTCCTTTGTGCCAGGTCTAAGGGAGGAAAGTGGTCTCCCTGAGGACTCCAGTGTTGGCACCCAGGTTGATGTCTGGCAAGCCACAGAGGCAGTGATCCACAGGCAGCACCTCCTTGCCCACCATCCCTTTCCCGCCAAAGAGAAAGGGAGCAGGGTCTGTCAGGGCTTGTGGCCCCTTATTTCTTCCCTCTCTTTCAGACAGTTCCCATACATACTAGGAAGATCACAAATTTACACCTTAAGAGTTGCAAATACTTTTGATAGCTCATAGCAGAGCTGGGCAGAATGGGGTGAGCAAGGGACATCACCAGGCTTTGCTGATGGAGAGAAAGAAAACCACAGAAAGAACAAAGTGACTTTTGTTTTGTCTCATCTCTGGCAGCCAGTGATGATCAATGATTGACAATGGTGTTGCTGGTTGGCCACCGAAGAGCACTCTAAGAAAAGAAGACAAAATTGTCTGTAGTCCTGTTAGGGATCCCAGCTGACCTCCGAGGGAAGTGTGGAAAGGGATGAGCTTTCCTGGGCAATTGCTTTATCCCACAATTTTCCCCCATCTCTTCTGGGCTGAAATCTGCCACCTGCTGCTCTGTGGAGGCTGCCACCAAGTGGAACCAGCAAGGGGTGAGTGGAGCACCCTTTCCCCACACCAGCTTAACCCTGGAGCACCAGCACCTTTCCTAGCAAGCAAGGAAACACAGATACCATGCTGACTAAAATATACAACTTGGTGACTGGGACAATAGCTAGTAAGCTGGGCATGAGTCAAATTGGGTAAGGCTTGGTCCCAGAGAGCACAGGGCACTTTGCTGACAAGCTGTATGCTCTGCCTGTATATTCCTTTTCTTTGTTGCTGTTGCTGAGCTCCTCAGCAGAGAGGATGGAGCAGGTTTGCATTTCCAGCATACACATCTGGATAGTGCACACTTCTCTGGGGAGAGGCTGGAGCAGAGCATATCCCTCTGCAGCCTTTCATGCTGCCTCCTGGCTGTGGGGTGCCCTGGGCTGCTCTGCCTCCACACAGCTCTGCAAGTGCTGGCAAGACGGGAGCAGGATGCTCTCGGGAGTGAGATCTGCTTTTGCTGGCTAGTTGCTGTGCTTGCTAGAGCCCACCATTCCCATACTGCCTTCCTCCTCTCCATGGAATTGTACAGCAGAGGATAATGAGGTGATGGCCTGTAACAACAGGGTGCCTGAGGACACCTGTTGGTGGAATTCCTTACTCCAGTGCTCTTCAAGATGGGAACAATGTGACTGGATGTTTCAAGGCACTATAGCCTTCCCGGAGTCAATTGCTTTTCCTCCTGCCCTGATTTGGGAATTTGCTTTGTTCCTAGCTTTGAAGGAACCCATCCAACCTGATACCATCACTGTAGCAGCCCTTGGGGAAGAGGCAAATATCTATTGCAACTTCTTGTCCTCAATGGATGTTTTGCAAGTCACCTGGCAGAAGAGATATGGGATTTCCTTCCAGAGCATGGCCAGCTACAGCCCAATACACGGCCTGAGGCTAACAGGGTCATTTCAGAAGAAGGTGTGTTTCACTAGAGCAATCCCAAAGGCCTCAGCTATCACCAAAATCTCACACTTGAGGATGACTCTTATTATAGATGCATTTTCAATGTGTTCTGTCATGGCTCCTTCAGCAAAGAGATATGCCTCAACATCCAAAGTAAGTTTTCCACTAACACCTTCTCTCTGGCACTCAGTTTGCGTCTGATGTACTCAGGAGGTGGGTATGTCATTATGCTATCCACCACATGCAGATTTTCCATGCAGTAGCATCTCCTTGGTGGATAGTGTCCAGATTGCCAGACTGGAATTATTACCTAACAAACTGCCCTTTTAATTGGACAATATGTGACTGGAATATTGATCAATTGACCTTAAAAAAATTGAAGAATTACTGTACCATGTGTGGGTTTTGCCATATTGTGTACCTGAAAGCTTTCAAGTAAAGATTTGCTTTTACATTCACTCTAACATTGTTTGAGAAGATCTCTTCTATTTCCAAGGCAACGCTTTCCTCAGGGGAAGTGAAGGCAAATAAGCCAGCAGATGCTTTTCAGTAAAAACCTTGTACACCCAGCTTTGACTGTAAACTCACCACAGAGTGTAAAAAGCACCTTCTCTTTTTGTTGCCAGCAATTTCTGAGTTCACTGTGGAATTCCATTCCCTCCTGACCACTGAGGGTCTCCTCACTGCAGCATGCTCAGCAGTAGGAAAGCCTACCCCCAACATCACATGGCTGGATGACAGAGGCCTGGAGGAGACACCTCAAATACACCACGTCCAAAACACCAATGGAACAATAACAGTGGCAAGTAGACTTATCTTCCCTTCCAACCACCTCCATGCCTTGTTCTGCCTCCTTGACCACCCACAAGGAAGGAAAATAAAGGCACTTCACCTGGAAAAAGGAAGGGAAGCCAGAGTTGTGTGGATATGTGTAACGTAGTGGAGAGCACTTAGGGAAGGATGTACAATTGTGGAAGGGCAGCTTGTACTTACGTAGGTCTTGCTAGACAACTCTCTGTGAGGTCATGCCAGATGAAGATTTCATGATTTTAAACGCCCCAGAAGACTCTACCCTGTAGTACCTTTGTGTGTGTGGTGGATGCGTGTATATATAGATGGAATAAATATGTACATGTGTGCATACACAGCATGTCTACATACTGTCTACATTTCCACATAATGATTTATGTAGCGGAGCAGTACACACGGCTTGTCTGCCAGGAGCCTGCTCTGCTTCCAGAGCAGCCTTCTGGCAGACAAGTGCTGGGGAAAAACATTTCACATAGATTATCTTGCTGGAGTATATGTGTCAGGAAGGATGGCACATTTCTCTTGTGATAAACCATCTTTCAGAAAAAGAAACGTAAATAGATCAAGAGTAAAAGTTCTGGGGTTTGATAAAACCTGATACCAAAGAAGTGTGATACGTTATCAGTATTTATTTAAAAACATAAAATAATCCATAATCTTTGGTAGAGTTATATTGTTACACTTTCCTTTCTCCCCTTCAAAGAATAAATGAGCACAAAATGCTGGATGTTGTGCTCTCAGTCCCAGTCCCTAGAAGAGGACAGCAGAAACTTATTGACATCACTCCATGTTCTGTGTGAAGTTACTGGTTTCTTTTTGTAGATGTTCAGAAGAGCACAGTCATCATCACATCAATATCAACAGCTGTGTTGCTCTTACCGGGCTTGATATATTGTGTCATGAGACAAAATAATAGCAGAAGGAACAAATAAGAATCGTTTCCCTTTTCTTCAAATTAGACGCCTTGCCTCTGTTCATCTTGCAATTTGCCTTTCTCTTTCTTCTTGGTATTTTTATATATCTGTTCTGAAAATCCATCCAGGTAGTAACAGCATCTTTAAAATAGCACAATTCACTGTAAATGACAAGGGATGTACTAAGCATCCTGTGACTAATTGATGGTGTGTTTTTTTCTCAGGCGGAAGACACACACTGCACTCAGGACTCCTGCAAAGGAGACAACTTACAGCAAGACTTAGGTGGGAGAGCCTGCACACACCGAAAGCCCAGCACTTCACTTATCAAAATGAGGTAACACACTCAAGGCTTCTAGTGATTATTCACATCATCCATTAGGGGTCTCTGTCCTGCCATGTCTTTGCTGCATGGGACAGCCACACTGGGTAGATGATACAACGTGTGCCCCATGTGTCCCTCTATCAACTATCAGGAAAAACTGCTGAATATTTTGCACTGCTGCCCTGGAGGGTGCAGCAGAAAAGTTAGTTAAAGTTATTTAGGTGCAAAGGCATGGAAAAAGCACTGGAAATATCCAGGGGGCAGATGAGATGTCCCTTCTGGATGAGGCCAGGGAGCCTTGCAGAGCTTCCGTGTTGTAAAGAGCAGCCTCACACAGAAGTTTCCCCACAAGGATCTGCCCTGCCCTCCTCCTTATGCAGACTCAAAGGTGCTTTGGAGGGCTGCTGGCATCCACAGACAAAACCAGTAATTGGTCACATCTGGGAATCCCTCCTGCTAAACACTTTGCTCTGACCTCCCATGTGTTCCCTGTTTTCCCTGCAAGCTCCTGGTGCTCCTGGGCTGTAACTGGGAGCCTGCTGTGGTTTGACACTAGCCAAATGAAGGCAGTCACAAAAGTCATTTGCTCACTGTCTCTTGCTACAGTTGGGCAGAGGAGAGGGAAAAAAAAATCTCATGAGTTGAGATAAGGACTGGGAGAAAACAGGACAAAACAGGTTTAAGTTAAAAGGCATAACGTAAATTTATTATTAACAGAATCAGAGGAGGATAATGAGAAGTAAAATAAGCCTTTAAAACACCTTTCCCCCCCTCCCCAGCCCCTTTCTCTTTCCCACAGACAGCACAGGGAAGCAGGGCGTGAGGGTTTTGGTCAGTTCATAACCTAAGATCTTTCTCTGTTCACTCAGGGAGAGCTACGCCATGGGGTCCATCCCACAGGAGACAGTTCTCTGTGAACTTCTCCATTGTGGCTCCAATCTCACAGGCATCAGTCCTGCCAAAATTGCTGCAATGTGAGTCCTTTCCACAGGCAATCAGTCTTCCCAAAACTGCTGTGGTGTAGATCACTTGTCCACGGGGGGCAGTCCTCCAAGGATGGGCTGCTCTAGTTTGGCAGCAAGGCCTCTATTTCTGGAAGCAGGGGCTCTCTCTCTCCATTTGATCTCCCACTGGATCACAGCTTTCCTTGGCAGCCACCCGCTCCAGCATGAACATTTTTCCCATGGGCTGCAAGTGGATCTCTGCATCCCCTGTGGACCTCAGAATCTGCAGGGGGACAATTTCACCATAGTCTTCACCATAGCTTGCAGAGGAATTTCAGCTCCGATGCTTGGAGCACCTCTTCAGGTTCTTTCTTTTCCACTGATCTTGGTGCTACCATGTTGTTTTCCCTCACACGTCCTCACTTCCTCCTCTTCTCTGACTAGAAGAAAAGCTGCTGCCAATACATACCTTTATCAACAAGTTCCACCAATTCAAAGACTCCTACAAGATCCTGCCGTGTTGAGAGGTCGATCTCATCTAGGTTCCACATTGGGGAGTTGCTCACCATGTTTCCACCACCAGCCATGTGGCCCCACCTCCACCAACCAGGCAGTGGTAGCCGCCATAGCTCTGGTGCTATTTAACGCCTCTTGTCATGGGGGGTGCCAGGAAGGAGAAGCTGCCATCACTGCCCCTGCCCTCCTGCCCACAGTGCGGCGGGCAAAAGGCGGCCAGGCAGGGCTCACCACAGGCTGCACTGAGATGGTGGCGGCTGTGTCAGCACATCACCATATGCTGCCAGGATGGCCACCTCACCACTCCTGGAAAAAATTGTACGTGAGCTGTTTTGAATTTCTTCTTAAATATGTCATCACAGAGGTGTTACCAACCTCTCTAATTGGGCCAGCAGCATGTCCATCTTCAGAGCCATCAGAGATTGGCTCTGTCAGACATGGTGGAAGCTTCTAGCGTTTTCTCACAGAAGCCACTTGTGTGGCCCTCCCCCTCTACCAAAAACCAGGCTGTGCCAAATCAACACAGAACCCTCTTGTCTACTCATCACTTCTTTCTGCCAGGTTGTGTAGGGCTGTGTAATGATTACCACACCACTCTGCTGAGTCTCTTCAGAAGCAGACAACAGGCTCCACACTTCACAAAAGGCTGAAGAGAAACCTGGGATCAAGAAAAAGTTGGAGGCACTTGTTTTCGGAGGAAGGAGAGAACCTGAACAGCATCTTCCAAAGTGAGTTGAAGAGTGGACCTGCTGGGTTATCCATCAAGGAACTTAGCTGCTCTCCCATGAAGGAGGATGGAGAGGCAATGGCAGGTGAGGGAGTCCAAGTGACACCCCAGCCCAGCTGCTTCCCACCGCAGCAGAGGAAGGAGAGACACCAGCCATCTCCACAAGCCCAGAGCAGCATATCGGCTCACGGGTTGGTCAGGAGCCCACACTAAAGTCTCAGGAAAGGGCAGCTTGCCCAAGCTCCTCTCAGGGATGTCCCAGGAGATCCTAAGCCCTAGGGTCTGTGTGGGAAACCCATCCAGATGAGTTAATCAGTGGAGCACCTTTTGAACTCAGGGTGTCACTGCCTAAGGGCTATGGACACATGATGCCATGCAAATGAAGCACATTTGGGGATTGCAGAAGACTGTTATGGGACTCTTAGGGGAGGAGACAAGGTGGGAAAGGGAGGAATCAAGGGCATCTGGGAATAAAAACGTGGGAAAATGGATGGATGAAGGAATAAAAGGGTCTGTTTTCATTTATGCAGGAGGCTGTCAGTATACTTGTCTGGGCTGGCCCAGGGCTCTGTCACCACAGTCTGTCCTGTCTTTCATCAAACTCCATTTCTAGCTCTTCTCCTGGGTGAGAGACACCCTAACTGGTGTGCATGGTTGTAGGGGGCCCTGATATCAGCAGCTGGGCCAGAACCAGAGGCCCCATGTGCCCATGTGCCAGCAGCTGGGGAGAGCTGAGTGAGAGAGGCCAAGTGCCTCCAGCCAGCCACCAGCCTGGACCAGGGTCAGAGCCTGTGTGTCCCTGATGTGGCACCTGGAGCGGGCATGGGTGAGCCTGTGAGGGCCAGCAGAGGTTGAGCCAGACCAGCCAGTGAGTAGAGGACATGTCCCAGGATGCTCTTTGATGTCTCACAAGCAATCAGGCAGAAGGATCTGTGCTGTGGATGAGCCAAGACCAACAGAACTAGGCCAGGATTGGTATTCGGGGGGGAAAAAAAGTTGTTTTTTTCAAGGCTGTGATCTGGGAAAGCTCCCCTCCAGCTCTGTGTGTCATTACATGAGGTGTTTCAGAGATGTGCTTCCAAAGTATTTGCAAAGGCTCCTCTGACAGCTTCTGTGGTGGTGCAGCCTCAGCGCAGAGCACTACCTGTGATAAGCACCTAGTGAAAAGCACCTGTGATAAGCACCTCATTTAGCCAATAATCTTGAAGTCTCCCGAACTTTTTAAGGAGTCATGCCCTAGTTAGCTAAAGAATTTTTGTGGAGTTTTGTGTACTTTGTTTTTATTTCAATTTGTGTTCAACTTAGTGTCAGTAGAACAAGATTAAAAATCTGAGAAAATTAAGAAATAGCTGAACTTGAACCTGCAGGAAGTAACTCCAGAGACCTATACACCTCAGAAAACTTAATGAATAGAGTTTTGTTTAGCTACAGAAGCAAATTCAATAGAGAATTGTTTACTCAAGAGGATTTCTGGGTTGTCTTTAACTAAAAGTAAATGTAGTTTCTTAGTAGTGACTCAGTACAGTAAGATAAAAACTAGGAGTCAGCAGAAGTGAATTACATATTCTGGGAGCTGCCAACATGGAAGGGTCCTCCAGAGGGCAGGTGATAAAGACAATAATTAAGACTTCTGATGAAGTAATTAAGCCCCCCTAATCAAAATAATAACAGCTAAAGGACTATGGCAGCCCTGCTCCACACCAAGACAACATTGGAGAAGACACCTTGGATGTAATGGCTGGGCAGACTCTGGGCAGGACTGTAAGGAAACCCTAAGTGTGACAATATATTTAAACGCAGGGAACTGTGTCTCCTGGGGCCAGTTCATAGCAAAAAAGTCCCAGCATGTCTCCAGTGCTGTAATAAAGGAATGCCCTATTAGCAGAATTTTGCTTTTGGATTTAAGTTCTTTAATTCACTAGTTGGAGAGATCCCCAATCTACTCAGTGAAGGGAAAACACCTTTAGTGAGTCTTCCACTAAAATATTAACTCACCAGCACTGTGCTTTTCCTCTTTGGACTTTCAAATAGTCTTTCAGTATCCAACAACGCCATCTCTGGTGTCAAGAAATTACAACCACCGTATCCAAAGTCATTCCATGATGAAATTACTTTATGAGGGTTGTTCAGCAGCAGACCTTGACTGTGGTTGCTGGGAGAGAAGATGTTGAAAAGTATTGATGAAGAGGAACTGGGCACTGGATATCAGTTCTTTCCTTTCTGGAGAAAGAGGTCTTTCAAAGGGCCAAGGAAAGGAATGTGGAAGTATTCCCAGGTCTGTTCTCCACACTTCCAGGCTGGTCAGCCATGAAAAAAAGCTAGAGGATGTGCAAATAAATTCATGATGCCAGAGGTTTATGTCCAAAAGGAGACAGAGGAGTCCTATAACTTTATTCAAATGAAGGGAAAGGCCATGAGGCAGGTCCCCTGGGGTCTCTCAAATTGTTGGAGAGAACAGCCTCCTTTTTATTATTTTCTGGCTGCATCACCCTCTCCCTTTCCACTTTGGGTGAAGTACTTGGAAGGTACAGATTTCATGCTACATGCAACCCTCTTTGTGTCTTTGATCTTTTCTAGGTTCAGGAATTTAACAAGGCCTTGGTTGAGCAATATTCTGTGTCAATTACTAACATTCTTCTGAACAGTTCCTCCTATTACTACCTTGCCTCTGTCTCTGGCCTTATCTCTTAGGAGTCTGTTTGTTAAGCCAAATTCCTCCCATTCCTTTCAATGAGAAATGGGAATGGCAGCCATTTGGTAGTACCCAGGAAAGCAGCCAGACTGCCCAAATTCCTCTGACAAATTCTGCTCTGGGTTGCCTCCTCTCACAGCAGGATTTTATGCAGCTGAGCTTCTTGGTGAATGGGCCTTTAGAAAGTAACCTCAAGGAACAAGTGGCCAAGGAACCTTTAGAAGTAAATCTCATGTGATGTTTTAAGCAAGAGCTGCTCAGCATGAAAAGACAATCATTCCTTGAATTCTGAAAATCCCGTACTCATTCAGTTTGCCTTGAAATCTGTCATGTTGCATGCATGTGGGTTACAATGAGGGCTGCAACTTGGTATTCTTCAGCTGAGAGTTTTCAAGTTTCCTGACATTAAATGCTCATTCTCTTTTTTTACTTTTTACTTTTTTTTTTTTTTTTTTTTTTTTTTTTTTTTTTTTTTTTTTTTTTTTTTTTTTTTTTTTTTTTTTTTTTTTAGAGAATTTAGCTGTGTATTTATTTCATGGTTGTCATCAATGTGTGTGTGCTCATCCATTGTGGCTACGATTGGAACCCATCAATATATGTGTATAAACATAACACAAAATGATGTTTAAGTACCGTTTTTCAAAGTTAACTTTTTTCAAAGGGAAGTGGAAATTGTGGAAGGAGGATGTGCAGGCTCAGTACTGTGAGATAGTACCAGTGGTACTCCATGCCAGCCATGGTCCTAACTACACCAGAGGAGAAACAGTGCTCTCAGCAGGTGTGAAACTTCTGTTACTGTGGTGTTTGTTCTGCTCTCTTACACATCTACACATCTACATATTTGCTAGTAAAGAACTATTATTTCTTTTCCTATATTTTTCCCTCAAAGCCCTGTAATTTCAAAGTTGCAATAATATCAAGGGAGGGGGTCATCTTTCCATTCTAGGAAGGTTCCTGCCTTCCTTGGCAGACATTTGTCTTTTAACCAAGACATTGTATCAGTAACTGGGAAATAAATTCTACAAGAGTATGCTAGGTTAGAAAGCCAACAATAATTTATTCATCATAACAATAAATGATAATATCATGATAAACATCAGGTTATTCATAATAATATAACTTGTTTGGTAACAAATTGCCCCTTTGAGACTTTTGTATAAGTTCTTTAGTATAAGTTCTTCACTCTTAAGTATAAGTCTCAGATCCAGTTATTGTACTGACCTAGTCTATACAGCAGTATGTATTGCAACAAGTGATCAAGATTATGAGTAAAAACAGCACAATAGGTGCTGCCAGCACAATGTATCTGTGGAGAGAAGACACCTTCCCATGGAATTTAATATATTCTGATAGACTCTGGTTCATTCTTCCTACTTTTGCACTTGACCAAGGTCTCCATGGAGTGCACAAGCCCCACTTTACTCCTAACATTTTAGCTGAGTTTTGTGCTATTTCAGCAATGATGTGAACCTCTGCCTGGTGACATTCCCACTTACACTCCAAACCTTAGGATAATTTTCTTCACCAAAATCTTTACCAGCTTTGTTAGTGCAACAAGAAGAAGCTTCTGGCCATCCAGAAAAATATCTACCAGTACCAATTAATACCTGTGGCCCTTTTGCCATGGCAGCTCAGCAAAACCTATTTGTCAATATTCTCCTGTACAATTTCCTTTCTTCCTTTCCTCTCTTTCTTAAATAGGTGTAGGCTATCTAATTTGATGTGCATTGTTCTTTAAGTGTTTGGTGCTTTTTAGCAATGCTTTTTATGATACCAGTCATTCATATACTCATAACCTGAGGCTTCATTGCTTCTACCGTAGACTCTATTCCTCAGTGAGTTACCATATGTCCTTCTCCTGCAATTTTCCTCATAAGGTGTTGGGAACCATTACTTGTTTGCTGGATGTAATCCACCATCTTTCAGGACTCTTTTTAGCATCTAACAATTCTGCCAATTTCTCATCTTTAGCCTGATAATCAGAAGCCTGCTTGTCCAAATACTGTTATTTCTCATGTAAGACCAACCGGACATCACCACTACTGGCCTCCTTGGCCACTTTGTCAGCCACGCAATTTCCAGTATTTACTGGGGTCTGTCCAGACAGATGAGTTTTACAATGCATTAATGAGCACACACACATCGATGATAACCTTAAAAATTATGGATTCCTCAGCTCATACCACGTGCTTCAGCAGGGAATGTACT
The DNA here is from genome assembly GCA_013397195.1 of Hylia prasina. Lineage (NCBI taxonomy): Eukaryota > Metazoa > Chordata > Aves > Passeriformes > Sylviidae > Hylia > Hylia prasina. The sequence goes on from VYXD01007595.1 coordinate 315,119, forward strand.
ACCTGTGTGCTCCCCCTGCCCCAATTGTCTGCCCTGTTCTGGGCTAAAACTTCCACTACTGTGGTCACTTTCTTCTTCTTCCAATTCCTCACCCACTCCATGTCTTTGTTCTCCCCTTTGTGCTCCTCTTCCTCAATCCAGTCTCCCTTTACACACTGATAAATTGACACTGACATGGACCCCAGAAATTTTTTGTGCTTTTATCCTCACCTACATGGCTAACTTTTTCTGCTGGGAAATTCTGTGCAGTTTGTGTTGGAGAAATTGTCAGGATCTCAAACTTTAAACAATTTAACCTTTGCTTGTTTTACAGAAGTATGCTTGAGAGAGAGAGGGAGAGATGTGGTTTGACTGTGATCAGGTAGTTGAATCACCAGCAAAATGATAGCTGGTGGCAGATCCTCTGGACCAAGTTAGTCCTTCTAGTAGACCTATTTGAGCATTTACAACTTGAAGATACACTGCCTGAGTGTGATGGTCAAGGGGGATATGCTAATTGATGTGGGCAGAGCCAGAAGGGACTTCATTCAGCAGAGCAGATGTTCTGATATAAACCTCCAGCAGGCAGTACATCCTGTAAAACTTACTGTGTTTGTTTTTATGGGAATCTGTGTCACTGACTCCATTCACCTTTTTTTTCCTTTTCGCTGTTAAATAATGGCAACTTGGATCAGCTGTATCATATATTTGCCTTAAGCTCTTGTACATGTTTCACTGGCTAGTGGCTCAAATGGCTCTGCTTGTAAGAGGTCGGTATCCAGAAATCAAGAGAAGAATGGAGAAATATATTAATAGCAGAATGTGTCCACCCAGAAGGCAGAGGAAAGAATAAAAAATAGACCTCATTTGTGACAGAAGGAATTTTAAATTGCTTCTTCCACCAGCATGCAGGTGTCTTACAGCTAAATAAATAAAAAAGATGAACAAAGACCTCTCTTGATTTTAGGACAAGAGCTCTCTACTGACTCTCTTTCTCTCTAACTTCAGAGGATTTATCATACCAGAGAGTCCATGTCACCTTGCCACCACCAGCCCCAGAGAAGATAACGTAAGGTAAGGTAAGTTTGTAAACTTGCAAAGATTGCTGAGCTGAGCCAGGTTCCTGTAAAAAGAAACAGTTGACATTAGAACACAGAATAAGGCAGAAGGGGAATTTTGTGCCTTGTTCTTGTCTAAATATAAAAATATTTTGAGTTTTCCACCATTACTGGTTTGTCTGGAGTACTTTTCATTTGCCTCTGTCTGCTCTGAGGTTACCTCTGGTCTTGCCTACTACTTCAGTACCATCCTTTCCCTGCTTAGCTTTAATTTATTCCCTCTGTTCCAAAGACGCAGCCTTCTTGTTTTTCCAGACTCTTTCATCATTTTCTTCTTTCTTCTCTATGTTTCTCCAGCCCACTGAAGAAGTAAGAACATTTGCAGGCATTTTCCACTGCAGAAAATGTGAGTTACTACAATATATTGCTCATATCCCCCCAAAAGTCCCCTTTATTTTCATGAAATAAGAGCAGAAAGATTTCCCTGGGATTTCCCTCCTTTTGTTGCTTTTGTGGCACAGGGCACTTCTGGAAAAATTTATTTTAAGCTGTGCAGTGGGCAGTTCTCTGGACTTCCCTCTAAAATCCCCTCAGCTATAGTGAAGGCAGGTGAGCACAGGAAACTTGCTAACATTTTTCTCATTAAAACAAAAAGAGTGTGAAGAGTGTAAGTACATCCGTCTCAAACAACGAGTGGGTTAGTAACTGGCCTGTTTTAGAGAGAACAAAAAGGGGAAGGCTGGCAGAGGGAAATTTAAATTATTTAAGATGTGGTGATTGAGATAGAAAGAAAGGTAGAAATAAAGGCAGTGGTAAAGTTGAAATTTTGTTGAAAAGACAAGGGGCTTTGGATAGTTAGTTGGCAGGGGGGAAATGCTGCACTAAATCACAGTGGTGGGAAGGTGTTTCCATGTACAGCTCTACCCATCTGGAAGAAACACTGCCCGGACCTCCAGACCCCAGCTACAAGTTAGGCCAGATCTGTTGGGGGCAGCAGAAGCTTTGTAGTTCTACAGGTCAAAAGGCACTCCTTTGTGCATGGAGGGACTAAGAGGAGCAGGACAGCTAAGGTTAACACATGGTGAGCCTGGGATGATCCAGGAAAGCTGCAAACATCACCTTCTTTCTTAAGACAATTTAGTAGCATTGCTCCAAATATTCGCACACATCTACGTCTTAGATAAGAATGAGCTTCTGGGTTTATGTGGGCATCTTTGTCAATTAATTTTGGCAGAGGGTTGAAATTGTGGTGTTTGCTTTTTCCTGTGAGCAATCATGGTTTAAAATAGGTCTTCTAGAGCCTGGCAAGATAAATACTGTAACTGGTATGAACAGTGTATGAACGTGTGCATGTGTATGAAAGCATTTGAAGAAAGAACAGGCACTGAATGCCCTGTATTGATCATTAAGAATGCTGTTTCTAATTAATCAGACTGGGAAATGGGTTGTTTCTGTCAAGTCTGCAACAAGGCCTGGTAAGTTATCCCTGCTGTAGTTTTATCAGTGGAAGATCCTAATCAAACAACAGAAAAAGAGCAGAGATTGCCCAGTATCACTCCTCCTGCCTCTTTTCCTCCCCACCCAACAGGAAGGCAGCAGCAAAACCAAAAGACACCCCCAATTATATGAGATAGAGCCAAAAATAATTTGTTACTGGGCTGTTGTGAATACCCTTGAGGGAAAGGCTATCCCTGGATAGTTAAGGCGCTCGCTGCTGTACCGGGACACCCCCAGCTCTGGGTCTGAGACAAGGACCGCGACGCTGATCGAGGCGCGGGAGCCTCCGCCTCCCCGGGCTCTCATTCCATCTTTCTCCCTGCTTCCATGTACTTGGCGGTGAGCAACGGTCCCTCTCGCCGCCTTCCCCGGACGCATTCCCAGGTGTGAGGAGGGTTTCGGGCGGAGGTGGGCAGTGGGTGCCGGGCGCGGGTCAGCCTGAGAGCGCCGCCCGGAGCGGGACCGGACGGAAGGCTGGAGCCGCCTCCCGCGACCTGCGTCTGCTTCCTCCGTCTTTTCCCCGCCGGGAGTGTCCTCCAGGTGCTGGGCTCAGTCGGCAGCTGACTTCGGAACCCTGTGTGACGCCAGGAGGGTGAAAGTTTCTTTGAAGTTAAAGGAGGTTCCCAGAAACCGGCGGGGGAGCGGTTTGTTCAGGGAGGGCACAGCCCGTGGCTCAGGAGCCCTCCGAGGTGTGGTTCCCGAAAGTGCAGTAAAGAGTTTGCGCTTTACTTGCCCCAATTTTTAACGCGCTTTTCCCCCTTTTTCCCCCTCTTTTTCTTCTTCTGCTCGTTTTGGGTTTTGTTTCCCAACCCCCTGCAGCATCCGTGATTGGGGTTGTGACCTAAAGGGACTTTTTTCTTTCTACTTTCTTACAGTAGCCCGGTATAGCTTACTTGTGATAGCTACACAGTACGACCTCGTTCCTCATTTTGTGAATTCTTGTAGCTACGCCGGGTGTGTGCAATGGTGCATAAGGGCTTTAACGGGTACTAAAGCAGTGAAGCAAAGGATTGTTACTGAAAACTCTGCTTGCCTGCAGGTGTGGTACATCTTCCACTGCTTTATAAACAATTCTGTGACTCGATAGTTTCTGTTTGCAGTGCTGGTCCTTGATTTCTGCATGCTGATAGGAATATCTATCTGAATTTCTTACAGCCATGCTCAAATATCTGACTACACAAACTTTTTTTCCTTGGGCTCGTTGCTGATGGGTTCTTGTTTCCTGATTCTACTCATAACAGCTTGGTCTCTGTTTGTTCTTGGTAACTGGAGAGTTATATCAGAAGTTGCTTTAGCACAGTGTGTTTAAAATTTAAAGGCAGGCTGCTGGTTGTAGGTGTATGCAGTGTGTACACAAGTTTGCTGGTAATTTGTTTTTACTTTTTTTCTTTCTCTTATTTATTTATCAGTCCTCCTTTTTTAACCTGTATAATATAGAAAATGCTTTTCAGTTGATTGTCTCTTATTTTTTGCATGTTATGAAAATCATTAAAAGGTTGGGCTTTGCTTACATTCTTGACAGAACATGGTCCCAAGATGTGTCAGCTAGTTTTGAAGGCATTGGCAAAAAACTCAGCAGTGGGTAGAGTGTGTTACAGGGATATTTTTTGCAAAATAATGTTTCCACTTGAATATAACACCAACTTCAGTTCCAGACAGGTCTACAATTCAGTTGTACGAAACAGAGAAATAAGATTTGTCAAGTCTTGTTTTCTGACCCCAGAACTACATTCTTTTTCACATGAGAAATCTACTGTTAATTTTTGCACCCTGAATGTACAATATCACCAGAAAATGATCTGTCATCTCTCCTTGTCTTTCTTTAGGTGAAGCAGATTTTCTCTTCCAAAATGACTTTACGAGTTCTGGTTTTGTGTTTGGCATATTCTGGGCTTGGAAAGGCAAATGGTAAGTTGAATTTCCTGAAAGGTGCTTGAAATTGTTTGGGGATCTGGTTTCAGATTTCTGAGGCTTCAACAGAGTAAGAGACAAAAATAGGTGAAATACAGATTGCTGGTGGTGCTTGACTTACATACTTACATAGATGAGACAGAGACATGGAGCTGGTGGTAGCTGTGACACAAAACCTCCCGGAGCAGCATTTAGAGATGGGAGAGACAAGAAGTGACACTACAGTGACACTGGACACCGTTGTTAATCTGAGTTGACAGTTTCCAAGAGTGGGGCATCCCTAAAGAACTTGTTTCCTTCCATCTCAAATGCACTGTGAACTCTGAAACGACAGTTCAGAAAGCCTTTAAAAGGCATTTTGCTGTTTACTTCTCTGATAATGTCTTGGTGTGTACTTCTCTTACGCATTCAATCTTCCTCTAGCTCTTAGGAAACAAAATTGAATATTTGCTAAGAATAGGAAGTCATGAGCTGTTTTAGTAAAACTCAAGAGGGAAGTCTGCAGATATAGGTAAGTCTTTTTGTCTTTTAAGTAGCTTAGGAGAAAAATAAAGCCTCAGCCAATGTAAATCAACATAACTTCATTGATTTCTAGAAGTATGCTGGAGAGGAACTTTTTTGTAGGGCAAAGCCACAGAAACAGTATGTAACTGAAGGAGTTGTGTCTGTGGGTAATCCAGGCCTTAGAATCAACATTAGGCTTCTGAATATGTGTGATATCTGCCCATTTCATCAACTGTTTACTGTCATTGCAGTGGTTCCACAGGCTGGACACACAAAAGTGAGGATGGGTGACAATGTGACTCTGAGCTGTGCCCTGACAAAACCCATGGATGTTCTGCAAGTGACGTGGCAAAAGCACTCAGAAGAATTACATGACAATATAGCTACATACAGTAAAACAAATGGATTAAAGATTCATAAGCCCTATGAAGACAGAATGAATTTCACAAGCTTGGAACTCAACAAGACAAGCATAACTTTTTGGGACACTAGAATGGATGATTCAGGATGTTACAAGTGTCTCTTCAATGTTTTCCCTTTTGGCTCCTTCTCAGGAAATACCTGTCTGAGTGTTTTTGGTGAGGTTCTCTGCAGGGATATGTCTCTAATGAAATAAGAGTTTTCTCACCCACAGTATTTCCTTGAGCAGATTCAAGAACTGCAGTCATAGCAGCATCCCTTGGTGGAACATGTTGTAGAAACAGAGCACTACTGCTGTGAGCAAAACTCCAGGGGTCATATTGAAGCCTGTTGTGGTCATTTTGGCTGCTGTTTGTTAATCCTTGAAGTAGCACCTGAAAAACAAGGAGTGGAACTCGGGCAAACCAACATTGCCCATTGCAGTTTCCTTTTGGTGCAAGGTACAACCTCAGTGCTGTGAGCTGCTCTGCCAAACCCTACTATTGATAGGGAATTAGCAGATAGGACCAAGAAATTATTTTACTTAACAGATTATTTTAATACTTGGGTTTCAGATTGAGTGAAATCTTTCGGGTATATAACTTCAGTATGGGGGAAGGAGTATTGAGTCATGGAGGGGACTTGACCCAGGAACTCTTCTTGCATTCCTTGGCACTGGGCTCAGTGTGAATCGAGTAAGCTTTGCTCTGATTCGTAATGATTAGACTGCTACTACTGCTTATGACCAGGTACTCACTGTGGTGATGACTTGTCTCATTTGTGTGTTGGAAGGTCTTAATGCATCTGTCCATCACAACATTTCTGAAGGTCATTTGATAGTCATCTGTAATGCTGATGGCCTCCCAGAGCCCACCATCACCTGGAACAACCTGTTCAATTCTACTCCTACACAGAAGACAGTCAAGCACAAAAATGGGATTGTGTCCATCACAAGTAAACTGGAAATCTACAACATTCAGAGCATCAGTGCACAGGATTTGACCTGCAGAGTAAGCAATACAAATGAAACATTTGAATTGCCTGTGGAAATAAAAGAAGGTAGGTGAGCAGTACAAGCAACTTGTTAGCTTTCTCTTGGCCTCCATGTTTTGCAGTAGCATATTTGGATAGAAATCTTCTGGGAAGAGGAGGGAATGAGATGTGTATATGTCAGGAAATCCTATTTGCATTCATTGTTATCTTTGAGGTAATATATTTGAGTCCTACCCAAGAGGAAAAAGCCAGGCTAATCAGCTAGAGAGGTGTGGGGTTTAGAGGCACTATGCATTTTGCAGTAAATTGAACTTATGTTCCCACGTAGGCCTTCATAATTTTTTTAAACAGCCTAAAAATAAATATAAATATGTCAGCTGATATATATGAGTAGAAAGATGAATAGAAACTTTACGGGTTGAATTCAGAAATTTTGAAATTTATAACAAACTGTCTTAGAATCAAATGTTTCTGTTCAACTTACTTACTACATGTTTTGTTGTATTTAACCAGTATATTATGATTCAGTTTCTCTGATTTTTTGCTAAGGCATATGTCCACTGCACTAATGGTCAGGGAGAAATAGTACCTTCAGGCATACAGGGAGGGAGTCAGTTGAAGATTCTTATATTTGGTTTCTACAGAAATTTTAGATACATTAATGCAATATATGAGTATCTTGTAGTGTTAATTTATTTCTTCTTCCAACATTCTGTTCTTTCACCACTTTCACCCTGTTTCTGCAGATAAGGAACAGAAACATTAAAAGCTGAACTACCATTCTTAGCTCATACAGGAGCACTGACTTGGTGATGTAAAATTCACGTCTCTATATCCAGAGCCTTAAATTGAAGACCACTTGTAAATTAGCAAGACAGAAAAAGCAGCTTGTAGCTGTGAGTTAATTCTGAAATTACATGCTCAAGAAGTTATTGTTAAAGGAATAGTAATAAAGAACAGGATCTGATTTTTAATATCTGCTATCTGAACATTCAAAAGCAATTTAGTTCTTAATTCTGAATTACATTACAATTCTGAAAAAAATATTAATCTTTTTGTCCTGTCTTCAATATTCTTTTGTTTTGGTCATTTAAAATGAAAATGTGTATTTCAGAAAGCAGAAAACAAAGACTGTTGTTATTTCTTGCTAAATGGATAAAAAGTCAGCTAACAGCTTGTTGTTTTAACAATCTGATATTTTAGAGGACAAGAAGTTCAAATGAATAGTTCAACGTATCTTTGTTAAAAGACATAATAGTTTTGGCTTGAGGCAAATAAATTTCAAGTTATTCACTTTTCCAGTTAATGTCAGTGAAACAAGCCTTTGTATAACGTTTTGGTTAATAGGAGTCAAATGAAATGGCTAATGTCTAACCAGGGGGGAACATTTAATTTCAGCTGTTAGGTTATTTGCAGGCAGCAAAATATAGCCTGTCTTCTTTTCTTAAAATTAATGTTGCCTTTTCAACAGTGTTAAGTGTTTAAAAGTAAAAATAATAAAATTCTGGGTGAACAAAAAGCTCTTTTGAAAGTGTTGAGACTTGTATGAAGTTCTGCTTGTGTGTGTATGCCAACCACTGTATCAGGTATGGGAATGGCAGTGTTCTTTGCCATGAGCACACCTTTTCTTTGCCACATTTTCTGTGGGCAGGTAGTTTATTTTTGAAGATACATAGGTTTATTCTCTCTTTTGAGCAATTGCTGCTTTCATTTATCTTAGCAATACCTTTAACCATATCAGAGGAACCCTGTAATTAATCACACATCCTCTTGGCTTGTTTTGCTTTTTTTCTCAATAAGCTAGATTAATTTGCTGTGGGTGTTTTGTTGTTTTGTTTTTACAGAAGAGGGTTCATCATTGCTTTGGCTGGTGATTATTGTGGTGCCTCTAGTGGTCGTCATAGTTCTGATTCTGATTATACTGGTCTGGAGGAAGATCCTATGCAGGAAGACTTGACGTGGTGAGTCACCAATGTGTGGAAATATGGTTTTCCTAGAGCCCATAATAAGGTCTGATCATCTGCAGAGAAGAATGAGACTTTGTTGGGATACCATTGGGGGTATGAGACTGTCATACTGGACAATAACAACAACAAAATAACAATAATAAATAACAGTAATATGTTCAGGGCGTTTAGAGGTTGCCGCAATTGCATGCAAGTTTAAGAGCTGTTTTCCCACTGCCAAGGAACAATCCAAGGCTGAAAATTCTGAGAGAAGGATCCAAGCAGAGCAGGACGTGCTGCTCTTGGTTTGCTTTGAGGTAGCAATCTCAGCAGAAGTAATTCACTTATCTTTCACATTTTCCTGGAAGCCCACAAAGTGTGCTCAGATAATTTTTGGCAGATGAAGTAAACATTGGAGAGAAACCCACTCATGCAGAGTGACGTCCCCTCAGAGGAAGCATTTTCTACTGGTCACAATACCATCTTTGTATTTTTAAAGACAAACAGTGTAATACAATGAAGAAGTGTGCTCAAATTTGGCACATGAGTGTGCTTCCTAATGATGAATTAAGGAGAAGTTGCTGTCAGTGTAATGCTTCTGAGTGTGTAATAACCTGGTCATAGATCAATTAAAATCTTTGGTCTTAATCAGTAGTAACATAATAAACAGTAAAAGACTGGGAGGGGGGACACCATAAGCTTCAGAAATCAAAGAAATTTGATGGTCTTTGGTAGTTTCACTAAATCCAATTTCCATGTCTGGCTTTAAATTCCACTAATATATTTAGAAACACCAGCACATATTACCTCAGTTCCTGGCTATTTAGATACCTGCTTCAGGGCAATAATATGATATAAAGTAAAGATATGTTTCAAGGAGTATCACACCTGTCTATTGTGAACTTAGACCTACAGCATCTACTATTAAGAGGGTTTGACCCAATGAATCTGCTACTGCCAGAGACACAAAAGTCTTCACTGAGAAGAAGGAGAAATTAACAGTTCTTAGACCACAGATACAATGTCTTAATTGTAAAATATCTGTAAGACTTCCATTGATCCTATAAACAATTCAGAAGACGAAATTTATTGTTGAATTTTCAGACCAACCTGGAAGTTAAAGCAAGGAGTTAGTTCTTAAACACTTCTTTTTAAAGGATCAGAAGAAAAAGATTAAATGCTCACAAGAAAGCTGTATCTTTATTCTAGAACAACCATTCCAAACACAAATGAGCTTGTACTAAGCATACCTTGAAGGAGAGACCTTGAGATGGAGGTGATCTGATAGAGCTTTGAGATCACCCCCTATAGCAGATCTGAGATTGACCAGAGAGTGCCAAAAAAGCATAGGTGCTGTCTTGCAGCGTTTTGAAGTCCCTTCATTGCATGGCAGATGAGAACCACACTGGGATGCTGTGTCTGCACTGGGGCCTGAAGCTGGATCAGTGTCATTCAGTGAAATCTTGCTTGACACAACTAAGTTGTTCACTTTTAGAGTAGGCTGAGGATATTAATGTGTGCATGATTCTGCCCCATGGATATTGATGGTTCCCTGGGCAATGCCCTTGCGTGGGTTCAGCAATAGTTTGTAACAGAGCCATCTCCAGCAGGCAGCAACAGCAGGTCTCTTAACACCCTACACCACACACTAGCTATTGGGCTTGGGACCCCCAAGGCATTTCACGTATCCTTGCGCCATGACATGGGTCATGTAAGACATGATTTACTGCTGCGGAGACACCTCTGGGATGCACAGCAAAAGAGCCTACATGTTATTTGGGAAACTGAACAGATCCCCCTCCCCTGCCTTGACAGGAAAGTGTAAGACATAGAAAAGCATTAGTTTCAACTGAAAGCACTGTGCCTCTTTTTCCTTAGTTAATGGCTCAAAGCTTGAAGTCCTTCTGTGTCTCCAAGAGAAACGGGGTCTCATGTCCTGCTGCCTGGGAAGATATCAAGATTCCTGGCTCCACATGTATTCCTGGCCAATGTGTTACAAGGTCAAGACTTAACATAAATCCCTGTTCACTGGGGCAGAGGGCGTAAATTAGATGAGCAGTGTTTAGTAGTGGGTATTTGTTGGATTAAAGTTTATCAAGGAAAGCAGGATTTTAACGACATCTGTTGTTTGTGTTCCTTCGCATTTTTCATGGGTTTTGATTAACTCTGATGCCAGGATGTGACTTCTGCAGTGAGGTTGCAAGTCTCTGTTCTTTTAATGTAGTCTAGTTTTTATCAGCCATAGTCCATATCTTTTCAGTTGCTCTTTGGTCTTGAGTTTCAAAAATGTAATGCACTGACCTGGATCAATTTGGAATAAAGGCAGCATTATTTTATCCAGAGTAATTTTGACCAGCTGATCATATTCCTTCCTACAGTGACCATCTTAAGGAAATGTGTAGTCTGTCTTCCTAATTTACGTCTGTTTCCCTGAAGGAATCATTAATTAGTTTGCTGTAAAACTTCAGTGGTGGTGCAGTTTGATCACTCTCTCACTGTTTGGGTTTTTTTTTCTCTCCCAGGATGCTCTTTTCTGCTGGTGGCTAGGGGTTACTTACAGTTCATCTGGTATATGATTCCATGAATGTGTCACTTTCTTGGACATCCTTAGAATACTAAGAATATCTGTGGAGCTACAGTAATTTTTAACACTTTATTTAGAGTGTGTTACCACTCCACAAGTGTTGTGAGGAGGAAATCCCCTAAACTTCTTGTCTTCGAATCCTAATCTGGTTTTGTGGTGACGTTTTTTCCTTGATCATCTGTAAAGTATGTTTGTGCTTTCTAAAGCATTGGTTATAGTTGATTCACCCAAAAGACAGTAGTATCTTGCAGCTTGCAGAAAGCCCCTTTCTGGTTTTACCCTCTATTGTCCTCAGACTGAGTGGGATGTGGAGCAGCGCCTGTGTACATACTTTTGGAGGTGCTGTTTCTAACAGCACAATTGAGAGCTAATAGCACTGGCTCAAGCAATAGAGAGCTAATAGCACTGGCTCAGGAGTACCAGGGTCTGTCTGGGGCGTCAGTACTTATTTTCATTCTGCACTACATAACAAGCACAGCCTTTCCAGGCTTGTGAAGATGTTAAAGTAGCTTTTCCTCTGGGTGACTGGGGAGCCTTCTCTGACAAAGTTTCTTCAAAGTGCTTTTGCTTCTGGGAGTATGATTAGGTTTTGCTTTGGGTTTTTTTGTTTGTTTGGGGGTTTTTGTTTGTTTGTTTGTTTGTTTGTTCCCAACCTCTTCATGGTAGATACTTGGGAATCGGGTATCTGGGGCTGAAAATTGATGTTCCATCCCTCAGGCATTTGCCTTGTGTACCAGTTACAGAGTATATATTCATTTTAGTTCTCCCTGAAAATGTCCCAAGTGAAGTGTCTTCATTTGTGGATAAGTGACTTGTTTGGAATCAAACTGAGCAGCCTTTGTGGCAAGTGCTGACACACAAGCTTTGGAAAACTCACATCTCATCCTCTACCAAGTAGGCAGGCAAACCCAGCTGTGCCTATCACTCGATATAAGTGCAATGAGCAGGCTGCAGAGAAGCACCAGGCATAAATTCTCCCCTGGCTGAAGTTGCTTGGTGCTGCTCATCTGATAAAGACTTAAATCATTTAATTCCTTACTCAACTAGTAGATCTTAACTGTAGACCTTAACTGAGATCTTAACTGAGATGAAGCAGTCCAGTTAAGAAGCCAAGTGCCTGGGTAGAAGCAAAAAAAAAAAAAAAAAAAAAGGCTATTAGCCTGAATAAATTCCTGTGACTTGTCATTTATGTGTCTTCACTTGAATGTTTTCCACTGCATCACCTGCTTATTTCATGGCTTGCAGGATACTCATATTTCAGCCTGGCTGATTAAAAAGCTTAATATAATTCTCAGGATGTATCAGTCTGCAGGGGGATAAAATTCCACACATGTTTTTTCTGGAGGCTTGTGGTAACCTGTGAGGAAGGACTACTTCACAAATGTATATAGAGGCCAGATTTTTGTTTGGTTTTTTTTTAAGAATTGGTATGTTGCATAAGCTCTTAGGTAGCTTATGCAGGTTTTACCATGTGGAAAGCTTCAGAAATATTCAAATAGTATGCTTGTGTTTAAAAAAACTATAACAAGAGGGGAAAAAATGGGGCTTCTAATTGAGTAGATATGATACCGAATAGGTAAGAAAGCTGAACAGAATAGGTTAACCTGGAAGAAGAAAACTTGAAGAGTCATAAAATAAGAGACTAGGCCAGACCAAAAATTCCATTCTGCAGAAAGCACCAGCATAGAAATATATTTTTCCTGTTTGGAAATCAAAACATTCAGGTTCTCTTTCAAGTGGAGGCTTTATGGAACTCAGGTGAAAGCAGCATTGCCTTTGCCTCTTAGTGCTATGATTTACTTGACAAGGTGGTGTTCAGACAAAGGTTGTACTTGGTGATCTTGGAAGTCTTTTCCAACCTTAATGATTCTACGATTCTGTCTGTGTCTGAACACAACCAGCTATCTGTATTCCAAAGAAATGCTGAACCTCAATGTGCTTAATATGTTACACAAGTACTCCAAAACTAGTTCAAAATACCTCTTTGTTACAAACTGGAGATCACTTAATACCCTGAATAGGAATTTAAGATTCCCTGATTGTTACCTTTTGAATTTTATAGTTGCTACAAATAGCATGGAATCAGCTCTGGTAAGTGTAAAATAGTAGCTTGGCTGATGGGCTAAAATATGTATGTATGAAAAACCCAAATTTTGGTGGCCAAATATGTCCTGGAAGGCTGGGAAATATGCAGGAATTCTAGTTTTGGGGAAACTTTATAAGAACAAATACTTAGTTACTCTTGTTATTGCTTTGTTTATTGTAAAGATAGTATTTAATTCTGGAAGAGTCATTATAGCGGTATTCTCTAGTCTGTATTCAATTTGGGGGAGGCTCTGTTTCTAAGTTCTAGCTTAAAAATTACAACAATTCTTATTTTATCTTACAACTTAGCATGTTTCTTCAGTGGATTCGCTTTGACATCTGGTTTTCCTATTAGCGAGAGACTCAGTAGCTGAGAACAATATAGTAGTGGCTTGGTTTTAGGAGAATTTTCAGAATAATATTTCCAGAGAAGACCACTAAATACCAGACTTTCAGATTATAAAATCAGGACATAACTCCCTCTTAAATGAGGCAGATGGATATAACGCACTTCCTTTGCTCACAGAGGAATGGGTTTCTAGCAGTCACGTCCCAGCTGGTGAGGCTCATTTTAGAGAAGCCTTGGTTGTCCTCTCAAATATGGCTTTAATGGGAGTAGAAGATTATATCTGTCCTATTTTGAGTTCCTGCAAAACAGCAAAAAATATGCAGTGAATATACAACAGCTTCATTCCTTTACCCTTAATACTAAACCAAAAAAACCCCCAAACCCAAGCCAACCAACAAACAAAAATCCCAAAACCCAAAAATGTCACTGTAAAAACAGTATAGACAAACAGACCTAAACAGAGCTACCGAGGGGAGGAATTAAAAAACCAAACAACAACCCTCATGATAAAAATATCAGTGAAGGGGTAATTCTGCTGTCAGGCTGCCCATCAGATTTCCTGCAGACATAAATATTTTGCAACTCAAATGAAAATGTTTTTCACTCAAGTGAAAATGTTTTCTGGAAACACACTGTTTCCAGACAGCTCCTGTTCCCTAGTAATTCCACCTACTTTTCTGTTCACAGAAATGTGCCTGGCAGTACCCTCTGGTCTGTATCATATATAGAGGGAAGATGGGCACACTTTGCAAGCTTTCCATGCTTTAGTGCTACATGTTTTCATTGTGAAGGGCAGGGATGCCTGGTGTTTTGTTAGTTTTCCCTGGCATGTTTTGCTGGGAATAGCATGCTTCTTATCCTGCTTTCCATTTAGGAGAGTCAGGGAAAGGGCGTGGCAGAGGTGGAAGGAGGGGTAAGTCATGTGGGTGAATTCTTGTCTCCTGGGCCATAGCTGGTGTTTTTGTCTGGAAGGATGAAATAAATCCTGTTTTGCTACTGACAGGATGAAGGCAGTAGTTGTAGGAAACATCTTGGAGTTTGTCCTGCTCATCTAAAGGGAAGGCATTGAAGTCTGTGCTACTAAAACACGAAGCTCTTTCTTTGTGAACAGGGAGGCTTTTAGTATATGTGACTAGTAAAAATTCTATCCTGTGCATCATATTTGTGTTCATACTTCATTATAAAGTAATTTTCTTGTCCTTCCTTATCCTTTTCACTCCAACAATAGGGCTTTGTATATAACAAGAAAATCAAATGGCTGGCAGCTGAAAGGGAGAACAAATAGCATTCCTGTAATATGTGAATAGTTGCCTCACTGTTTCAGTTTCTCATTCACTTCCTTGGTAAAAATTACTTATGTACTCAATTCCAAAATACTTTACAAAATACTTTGTCTGAATGCAGACTTATTAGATAAGGAACTTCTTTCATACTCCTCTACATGAAAAGTAAAAATGCCATATATTTTATTATTGTCTTCAAAGCCATGTAAAGATAGAGTTGCAAACTGTATCTCAAACATACAAGAGATATTCTGAAATATCAAATTACTTATGTATTCAATATATGTGTATTAATTAATTATTGGTGTATTATTACCAGTGGGGAAAGTTGGTTTACTTTTCACAGTTTACAAATCCTTTCAGGGTTTTGTATATTCCTTATGTCATATTCTGAATTCCACAGTGTGTGATTTCCAGAACTAAAAAAGCAGGGAAGTTGTTCACCAAAAGGTGGGTTTGTAACTGTTGCTCCCCACTTTCCCCACTGTGCCTTGCTCTTCCTTCTGTCCCAACAGCAACTACACTGCTAAGCAAAACCTGAGACAGCAGCACACTGGCAACGACTGACTCTTCTTTTCCTGGAGTTGTTTTTGTGTTTTCTAGGGTCCTCGAGGGTTTCCATCCATCTACCAGATCATGAGATGCCAGCAGCCTGAAGTCAACATTACACATAGTGACTTGACTGTCTGAAAAGAAGCAGCAAAACGAAGAAGACATCATATACACTGCCCTATCTGGAAGCTGAGTTGATCACTGAAATGGCTAACACAATGTTATCTGGTCTACGCCCTTAAGCTAAAAATGTAGGACTGGAGGGACCATTTGGTCTGCTGCTCTGCAGAGGAGGAGATTTTTGTCAGGCAAAACCTTCTTTACCCACTCTTGGTACTGCTGCTGGGCAAAATTTGTTTGTCTTCTTCCAGTTGAATTTTGAAAATGTCCATGGATAGAAGCTCTGCAGAATCTCTGGGCATTCTCTTCCTCTGCCCAATTGCTCTTGCAGTAGAGAGGGATTTAATTTTTGCCAATATCTGTCTGCAATTTCACTTGCAGCAACACAGAGTTCATCGCCCTCTTCCTGTCATATGATTTTTCTTCTCTTATCCAACTGTTGCAACTCCTTTTGCTCTATCTGGTAAGACCTGTTGGACTCAAAATCACTGGACTCAAATCACAAAGGATTTGTCAAAATTATTGGGGAAGAGCAATAGTCTCCCAGCAGGTGACTAAATGAAGGCAGTAGCAGCCACAGTTTGCAAAGAAGAATTGTAAGTAATTTGTATAATATAAAAGTAATTTACTTTATTTGACTTCTTTCCAATCCTGGAGTGTTTTCTTCTGTGTTCTCTGGGTTTTTTAGAGATAAAACCAGTGTGCAGTGGGATTAAATATATAAGTGAGGAAGAGATAGTAACAAAGGCCAGTAGTGGAAGCATTGTCTTCTCCATCTTTCCTTTCTGTTAATACCCTATCCTGCTCCTTGCTGAGCTGTCAAAAGGCATGGGTTTTGTCAATAGTTTTTGTGCTCATCTTATGCACTGTCTTCCCTGTTTTCGTCCATTTTTATTGTGTCTTTTAAAGACACATTGTGTCTTAAATCCCTTAGCTGGCCAAAAGTCGTTGTTCCATGGCTGGGCCTCAATGGGTTGGATGTCACACGCTGAGCTCACCATCCTGTGTCACTACTGTGACTGCAGTGATATCAGCTGGCAGTCTTAAAGAGGCTGAGCTTACTGGTTTGTCATGCTTTTGGCAGCAGATAAAGACACTGCACTGTTCTGGAGTGGGGAGCTGGGAGCTAATTCTGCTCCTGTCCCAGGTTGGATTGGAGCTCCTCTAACACCATCCCAAGTTTCTCATCACTGCCAGCCCAAACCTGCTGCTCCAACCATTTCCAGGCTTAAAGTTCCAGGTGCTTGACCCCCTCTTGCTGGGCAGCAGCAGGCTGCCCAGGAGGACTGTGCACTCCTGGATATTGCCCTGCAGCTCCTCATCTTTGTGAGGGGTTGAAGACTCCAGATGCCCTCTGCTTCTGTGCTTGTTTTGGTTGGGACAGAGTTAATATCCTTGATAGAAGTTAGTATCAGGCTACCATTACGACACTCCCCTTCCTTCCTGGGGGACTGTGCAAGCAGCTTTGTGGTGCTTAGTTGCTGGCTGGGGTTAAACCATGACAGCCTCTGAGCGCCTTCACAGGGCTCTGTGCCTGCACCACAGGGCAAAGATTGCTAAAAGCAAGCCTACCTTTGGGTGTACCTTTCTAGTGGCCCATTTTACTGACAGGATAGACAGATGGGATGAGTGCTACTGTTTAAGGTTTTTCTCAGTCTTCCTTCTCTCTGAATGTTTGTCATCGTATCAGGATCACTAACAATATTCCCTTTTCTTTTGGCTTTGATCAGCATTTGTTTGTGCATCTGAAATCCACCTTACCAGAGTGCATAGCATTTTTGATTGTACCTTTTGTGTCATATGTGTACTAAGGGTACACATATGACACATATGTAAAGCTGAAAAATCCACAATGGAGATTTAAAACTTAGGACTCAGTGTTCAGAACAAGTATTTTGCTGGTTCTAGAGCAGTGGCCTCTCCAGAGTCTGGTAAAAAAAAATTGTTTGTCTGTCTGCTTGTGTTACTATGAGGTGTGATGTTTGTTCTACATTTGTAGGTGCAATATGAATTATTTATTTGTACATTTTGCTTTTCCTAATAAAAAAAAAAATAAAAACAAACAAACAAACAAACAAAAAAACCCCTGATCTAACCAAAACATCAGTTGGTCCTTTTTTCCCCCTACTTTTTTGGGATACCAAAAATGTGTCATTGCTAGTTGGGCTTTTTAGTAGTTTTTATTTATACTTTGCTTCCTTTCTGAACAGAAAATGGGAGTTCATGGGGCTTTTAATGTGTTTGGGGTATTTTTTCTTTTTAAAATAAGGTTTTGAACAAAACTCTTGAGATAAGTTTACAGAAGTATTTTTGACCACAGCAGCTGCCATTTAGTTCAGATTTGAAAATAACTTTAGTCAACCAAAACAGTGTATTCTATATTTTTACAATTATTGTCTATGTTTGTTGCTTAATTATTTTTTATCTAAAGTTACATGCTTTACTGATACATTGTCTGTCTTGTTTTCTGTATTTCCCTAGATGAAAAGAAGCTAAATAAAGCAAATTTGAACATAAGGCCACATAATTTCTTTCATTTGTAGTGCAGTACTTGTAGTTTTTATATATCAATGAGAGAAGTATTACACATGAGCTCTAAGTGTATGAATAATTCCTTTGGGAAAAGCAATAGTGACCCAGTGTACTCTTTAATACGTGTGGCCTTTTGAGATTAATTGTGAAACCACAATAATTTTTGTTTCACATGACATCAGCTTGCACTTCTCTTCTTAAAAGATGTGTTAAAGAGAAACTTGAATATAGCTAAAAGGATGTGTCAATTGTACTGTATTCCTTGAGGAGCTGAGTGTCATGCATTTGTGTCCTAGATCTGAAAGGCAACAGTTCATTGCTTGTCTGAGCTATATTTGTCGGTAAAATACAATAGGCAATGATTTCCAGAGGTTTTCCAGAGATTGCAACATAAACTTTTTATTTTCTCAAGAATACAAATGGTTGCTGGTGATGGCTTCTGAAGAGTTTCCTCCTGGATGCTGGCCAAAAGTGCAAGTCTTGTTGCTGCAACACCTCATTCACCCTGAGCAATGGGAGATTATAGTTTCTTCTCCTGGGAATTTGTTGTTACAGAACAAGGAATAACAGTTTTAAACTAAAAGAGGATAAATTTAGATTATGTCTAAGGAAGAAGTATTTTACGATGAGAGTGGTAAAACATTGGAGCAGATTGTCAAGAGAGATGGTGGATGTCCCATCCCCGGAAACATTCAAGGTCAGGCTGGATGAGGTCTGAGCAACCTGGTCTAGTGGAAGATGTCCCTGCTCATTGCTGGGGGTTGGACTGAATGGCCTTCAAAGCTCCTTTCCAATCCAAACTCTTCTATGATTCTAAGAATCTGACACTCAGATCAGAGAAAGCAGCGAGCCAGCAGTGCTGCTGCCCTGAGCACAGTGCAGGGCAAGCTGTGGTTTCCAAGGAAGGACAGCAATGTTTCCCATGTACAAGAGCAGAAGGGCTGCTTGACTGGCCCAGGAGCTCCTGGCACAGCTGGCTCAAGTGCTGCTTAAGCCACCAGTGGCAAGGTGGGTTGTGCTGAGAGAGTAGAACAGGAACAAAACAGTGTGGGCTGAGGTGGTTCAGGCTGGGGTTGAGGTATGCTAGCAGAGTTGAGTGGCCTTAGGAAGAGTAGATTGGCCACCCTTAACTTCACAAAACATAAACATGTCCAGAACAACATGTTTTCTCAGGGAAACCTCAAGGTTGCTGTAAAATCTGTAAAAGGTTGCTTTTTTGGCTGACAGGTCCTCAGAACCTGTCAAAACGTTTGCTTTAGTTTTCAAGTCACGGCACATTGTTTAATTTCTACAGCTCTCTCCTGTCTTTGTGTGTTTTGCCTCTGACATGCTCAAGGATGCCATTACTCTGAGTCTTGAATTGTGCTGACATAAGGGACAGGAAGGTAAAGTGTCGGTGAGAGATAACAAGTTCTATGCATGACCACTGTGATGTAGAGAGGGACTTCAAACCACTAATATGCAGGGCTGGGTTCCCAGGAAAAATAGAATTTTTTTAAAAAAATAAACAACCACTTCTGATCACACAGTGAGAATGACTTTTCCTTATTGCCTTGGGTGTTTTGAGTGTTTTCCCATTGCCTTGCCTCACTGACCACCCAGCCCCAGGTCAGGCAGCTGCTCCAGCTGCCTCTGAAGTAGTGAATGCATGCTTGTGTTTTTTCCTTTATCCTTTCCTTATCCTTCACCAATCCAATTTTCACGATTAATTCACAACACCAAAATTCACAATGAATTTTGCCTCTGCCCATTTTTTCCAGTTTTCAAGTCTGAGAAGTAGATTTGGGATGCTTCTGAGTGACTTTTCCATATCATGTGCCTGCCTGCTTCACTTCTGTCTCCCAGCTGCTGCTCTGCTAAGTAAAAGGCTGTTTGCTTTGAAAGCATAGTGGCAGTGGCTCTCAAAGGCTGCTGGATAACAAGATGCCAGGGAAGGAAGCTAAGATAGATGCTAAGAGGATGTATGGTGTGGGTTTGTCTGGATTTTTTTTTTCCTTAAGATGGATTGAAGTTAGTGGCAGAATCAGCACTGAACAAGAACTTACATGTTGATGACCAGTATTTTTTCACCTAGAAAGGCATAAAAGTCTTTCAGCTTCAAATTGAAAGCACTTAAATTGGTTTTTTCTTCTTGGTCTTCTTTTGAAGACTGTATTCAGTGAGCATCTTGGGAGATGGTAATAAAGTGAATTTGGTACTTTGAGTCACTCTGCCTGCAAGATGGAAGTGTGGCCACCTGGAGGGACAGAACGGGGAAATAAAGAATAGGAGGATTGTAACCCCAGCCTTATTAATCCAGGTTCCTTAGAGGAAAAGGAAGAGACACATTTCCTTACTAATTACAGTCTAATAAATTACTTCTGGAAAACAATGTATCTGCGTAGTGGTTGACAAAAGAATGTTTCCCATCTCTCACTTGAAACAGAGGTTAAGCAGGTTGGTCCTTGCTGATGAAATACGGATCAGACAGATTGCCTCTTCTGACAAGAGTTTGTTACTGTAATTTGATAAAGAAACACACAGTGAGAGAATGATTCATACTTTATTTTATCCATTCCTAAAGTGATACTGATTTCAACTTTTTTCCTCCTGATTTTGCCCTTTGCTGTTCTGGCTTCCCTGACTTATTGTTCCTCTTCATCCTGGACAAGTTCCTTCCTGATCACTCTTGTTCTTTGCAAAGGACTTGGCAGCGTGCTATTTTCTTGCTTATGTGGACACACTCTCCATCTGACTTCTCCCTTTCCCTCTGTGATACTCAAGTGTTCACAAGAGTCACTCCATGGTGTTTTCATCTTCCTGGTTCACAGTAACCACAAAGTGAAAATAGCTCCTGTGAAAGCTTGTCCTTGTTTCCAAACCAGGAGGCAGACCCTCAAGGAAAGACAACATGGACAGCAGTAGACAGACCTAGGGAAAATGTCCCTGCTCCTGTTTGTCTGCAGGAGCTCCACAGAGCCCAGATCCTGGGCACAAACTGCCTGGAGCTCATGTGGAGCCCACTGACATGTGTTCACCTCCCTTGCTGGGCTGCACGAATGTTGCATCAAAATGTACAGTAAATGTGCAACTGGGAGCCTGAGTAACATGGTCGATGTCTCACCAGGGAGTAAAAGGAAATCACACTCTCACCACTACTGCATATGTTAAGTTTGATTTCTATTAAGCAGCTGGTTATTTCAGCTAACTGATCCTATATAGGGATGATAAATATTGGCATTCTCTGGTGTCCTTTATCATGTCACAGCCTGAGATAAGACAGCTCAGTTGGTTAAAGCATGGTGCTAATAAAGCCAAGGTTGAGGGCTCAATACCCACATGGGCCATTCATTTGAGAGATGGATTTGATGATCCTTGTGGGATCATCACAACTCAAAATATTCTGTGATTCTGTGATAACTTTGAAATTCACTTACTAAGTTTTGTTTCCTTTCTGGACTAATTAACCTGGGAGTGAAAACTCTATGATGATGAGAGCAGCACCAGAAGAACTCATTAGGCTTTGATGGAAGCACAAGAGAATACTTTTTTGGACAGCATGGAAGGCATAATATTGAGAATGAGCGATAAGAAGACTTGGGATGAGAGAAAGCTGGCTTGTTTCCCTGACAGCTCTGAGTGCCCCAGCATAGAGTGGTTGCACTGGTGAGATGAGAGAGAGCTCACGTGTCCTGCTCTGCCTCCAAATGATGTGCCTGGAACCAAGTAGCTACTTGTGCTGTTGTCTGTCTGGAAGAACAGGATTGGAGTTGAGTTAAACAAAGGTAAATGTGTTCTGTCTGAATTGATGGTAAGATCTCAGATGAATTATTCTTATATTCAGGAATATTTTTGAACTCTATGTATATATAGTGCTTCCAGGGACTGATATTTTAATTTTAGAATTTTCAGGGAGTTTGTCACAATGTTATTGTCAATAGGGTAAGACTGCTGTTGGCCCAGGTTCTTCCACAGTGAACAGTTTCCCTCTCCCACTGCCCTCAGCACTCCCATCTCTTCCTAATTTGAAGCTGTGATCTATCTTCTAAACTGATTTGGGCACCAGAGGAGCTAAATCTTACTGCAGCTAGCAGTAGTGATCATGAGCTGAGATCCTTTTCCCATTTGCTTCACTGGAAAGAAGATTTGCATTGCTCAGCCATGTTTTGGTTTAGCTGCCTGTCAGAACTGCATTGTTTGTACAGTGGTAGACTGGTCACATGAGCAACAGAAAAACTGGAATTGAAGAAATTTAGTTCTTTGAGTAGGTTGGCTGCTTCCTAGGCAAAAGTTGAGTTTTCCCTGGAAGAACAGAAATCCCAGTGTCAAGGAGGAGTAAAGACACAAGTTCATGAGGTTTATGTAGGAGTCATTTGGTGGTCTGCCAAGAATGAGAAGCACTGGGGGGGCGTTCTTCCAGTGTGGTCCTGTTCCCTAACAATCAGTAAGGGAGCAGAGGTGGCATGAAGCCCTGTGATAGACATACAGCATCAGGCTATAGAGGTTACTCAGCATGGCCTTGTCTAACTATCAAGGCTGAGGTTTTTGCCACAGTCTCCCAGTGGGATTTCCTGTGAAGTGCTTTTTGGGACTGTCCAGGATCATGTAAGATCTGGACTCTTGAGTCTTGAGACACATTTCTGTTTGTGCTGTGCAGACCAAATTTCTGTGAGAAATGTTAATCTGATTTTAAATTTGAGCAAGATAAAACTCTCCGCTGTGGGATAAATGTTGTGCCTGACGGTCCATATAAAGAGCTTATTATGCGTTTCTTTTCTGTCACGTAAGCAGCACTTCCATCTATGGGAATAATCTCACTCCCAGGCGGGGTAGGAACTAGGTCTCTGCTGGCAAACCAGGTATTTTCCCTCTCCCTTCTGACACAGCTTTCCATGTTAATCTAGCCAATAGAAAGAACCTAGGAGTAAAATTAATCCTAGAAATCTGTATGGGCACCCTGAAAAATTGTTATGCTAAAACCAGGGAAGACAGAGCCATTGAGAAAGATCAGATGTGGAAATTGCAAATGGTTTGTGTAAGCAGCTAACTGAATCAACTGGAAGAGATTTCTGGTTTCTTGGAAACAATCTTCAGAATGTTTTCCCTTTGTGTTTAAAATGAGGTTTCTGCTGCAAGGTCTTCTCAAATTTTTCTGTTGAAAGGTTGATGTTTTAATATGAGGGAAGATATTCCTGGAAACTGCACAATTGTTTCTTCTGTTCATTACGACATTTTTAAAGTCTGAAAATTTGAAGGGTTAAGTGCTAAAACATAGGCATGAACTTATTTTCTATCTGCCTAATTTGTATTATGTGGCTAATATGGCAAATTATTTACCATTAGCTGTAAATCTTCTGCTCAGTGGTTTAACTTCACTCTTGGGGTAGCACAAAAAGGTTCCCTTTAATATCCTTGTTTTGTTTGCTTGCACTGTATACAGAGTGGCTGTTTGGATGGTGTGTGTACAATCCATCCCATTATGGAGTGGGCTTGGGCAGGCACAGCTTTGATATAGTTAGAATTTTGTATTTCTAATTGGTTGTACTGGTACATATTTGTTAGCCTTTCCTGCTGAAATATTTGGGACAGTTTTAGAATTAAATGCATTTATATCCTTTTGAGAAAGCAATTGGCTTGGAGCTGTTTCTCAGAGAAAATTCCCCTGAACAGATATTTGGAGAAGTAGGTCTGTTTTTACAACCCTGTCCCAAAACACTGTCTGTTTTAGTTAAAATTTTGTATGATTCAGCTGTTTACAAACCATTTTTATCTGCTGGCATACACATATATTTTTGACATTAAAGTTTATTTAACATTTATTATTACAGTGTAAATAATGTTGATTCAAGAAAAGAAAGTATTACTTCACCATCTTGCCAGAACTTTTGCTTCCAAAAATAGTGCAAGTATAAACAATTGTGGGTTTTTGCCTTTCTCACTGAAATGGTGGAAGGTACATTCTGTGGAATAAATAAATATTTTACAAAAGAAGTATGTCAAGGTTAATAAGTCTTTCAGTTAAAGTGTTCCTTAATGTTTTATTTTACCTTTATAAATTGCTATGAACAGTTTTATATTAAGGCATAGATAGCTTGTGAAATAATGTAAAATTCCTCAGCCTCTAAATTGCTCCTCTTGTTGAAGATAAGAGACTACAATAGAGGAAAATAGAAAGCAATGATTAGAATGTCCAACAATCTGAATGAACTTTTCTGAGACACTAGGGAGAAGTTTCAGAATGCCACTGAGACTTCAGGTAGAAGTTTGACAATGCCACTGGGAAAGGAGAGTCATAAAAATATGGAATAAAAATGAGTTTATAACTATATGAAATATTCATAAATATTAATGAGGTTCATTAAAGTATAAAACAAAAATATTTATTCATAAAAATATTAATCTCTTTTCCCAGTGGCATTCTCAAACCAGTAAATATGTGGAAATGGAATTGCCTCTTATCTGACTTGAAGAGGAATTGTCTTAAAGGAAGAGCCAAGAGCAACCTCCACATGACTCCGTGTCCTTGTCTTCAGAACAACAGACTTGGTGGACCCAAGTCCCCTGGTTAGAGAAGAGATTTTGAGCCTGCCATGTGTGGTATGGGGTACCATCAACACCGGGTGATAGAGCAGGAGAAGAACTACAGGATGCAGCAGACAATTACAGGAATTACAGAGGATTACAGAGGTTACTTTTGTGAAGAGGAATTGAAGGAGACCACTTCTTTCTGTCATGGAGAACATTTTGATGGAAGTGCAAGTCAGAGATCAGCTGCAATTTGAAGTGCAAAAGGAGAGCCCCTCTAGAAAGTCTATGCCCACAGAAACCTCATACAGGACTTCCAACTTTTGCTGGTTGTGTGAACTCACCTGTTTCCAGGTCATTTTGCCAATGGCTTCTGTGCTAAAACATCCCAAACCAGACCCATGCAAATTCTCATGTGTACAGGATAATTTCTGTTTATATGACTGTAGTTCTAGATAATAGAATCAAATAGAAATATGTGGAAATACAGATGTTTGGGGTTTATTCTTGCAGAAAAGCTTAAAGAATACTCAAGATTCCTTCTTGGGAAACACATAGTCATATTTTGCCCTCTGTTTTAAGATGAACACACATGCAACTAGTACTTTACTGTGCTACTTTTTGACTTCTGTGATAAAATCCTGAGATGACTCTAGCTTTGACTTCAGGTAGCCCTTTTCCCTATGTTCCACTGACAGAATGACTTGTAAATTTTAAAAAAGTAGGGTTTAGTTACTATTTAAGCTAGGATTCTTCACATTCTAGAAAGAGAAAACAGGTGACAGAGAGAAATAAAGGGCCTGTGTATATCCTGTTCCTGCCTTGATGTGTCCTTGCTTCCAGCAGTACTATCTGGGTGCATTGAGTCCAAGTTGTCCAGGATTTCTTGTTCTCCAGAAGGAAAATGTCTGATTTTGCTACATATCAGAGATTTTAATCTTTCCTAGAAGGCATTAAATAAATTCTCAGACCACTGAGTCTTCTGGGAGGAAAATATATGAAAATAGAAAATGCAATACTAAAAGAAAGAGATGTGACATAACCCAGTTGCATAAATCCAATGAGTTTAGGCTGAAAAAAAATCTTTTGGTATTAATGTGGAGATTTAGTTTTTGTTTCTCATTTTATTTGTTCTACATATGATGAAGCAGTGTAGTACAGAAAAGTACTGAGAATGACACTTTTCTGCCCGAACTTGAAAGAAAAATTGTTTTGTCCCATGGGGGTAGGAATTACAATTTTTCACTAAATCCTAATTTTGAGTGTGTATTTTCTTTCTCATCCATAATCTCCAGAAAGTGAGCTTCAGCAACACCTTGGCTTTTCCACATCCTGAGAAAGTTTAGATTGCTTTCTTCACAGCATTTCTTTTTCCCTTCCCAAGCAGTAGTGCAGGAAGGAGTGCAACCACAAGTTTGTCTTTGTGCCTGTGAGCAATGTTGTTGATACAATGACCCAGTACAGAGACAGAGGAAGGGCTGAAACGTCTCAGCCTTGCAGCAAAACTTTTGAAATGGTTAACTCCTATCCTTTGCTTTTCTTAGAGGTTTCTGGCTACCACTAATTTCCTACAAGCAGAGTGCTGAGGAAGGGGGGGATGACAGATGTTCACGTGGGTGTGGGTTGTTTACTGAGCTATTTTCTTATTTTGTAGCTATCACTACTTGAATCCATGGAAGGTTTCTGAAAATTGCCAGTGGGAACAGAATGTGCACTCTGAGTTTTAGGTCATAAGAAGTGATTAGGAGGGAAGGGGGAAATGACAGCCAGAGCAGGTCATTGATGTGGGTAGGAAAGGAAGTTCTATGGTGACTTTCCTCGTTCAGATAAACAGGCAGGTTTTCTCTGTCTTCCCCATCTCGTATATTTTCTGTTCTTGTGCCTTAACTTTTCTCACTACCCACATTTTCTCTCTTTTATTTTTTTTTACTTCATAATTTGTTGGCTCTTTTGGCTGCTCCCTTGTTGTTGTTTTTGTTGTCCCCTAGGGCCACACATAGTGCAGTGAGAATAAGGCAGCTGTGCATATTTTGGCTCCCAGTAGGTTGCATACATTTTGGAGGTACTGCTCAGATGCCTGCAGATCTTTACTGGTGGGTTTCACGCTGGTGTGGCTGTTATGGAAACGTTTGCTTTGGGCTGAAGAAGGCTGTGGAGACATGGGTCAAAGGAAGACTTCATGCCATTTATTTTCAGCTGTGGACAAACGTGCTGTGAGTATTGCGGTCAGTCCAGTGTGTGCCATCAACCCTTTGGATGAGGATTTATTAAA
>VYXD01007596.1:0-33488 GCA_013397195.1 Hylia prasina
CATTGTTGAGGAGAGCTGTTGTTTTCCACGCGGTCTTGAGGTGCGACTGACGTTATCCCTGTGGAAGTTTCAAACTCTCCCTTGGAAAAAGTGTCTGTTAAATATGCTTTATTTGTTTGGATTTTACTTGATGTTCAATATATTCTTAGTTTGACATCGGTCCCTTCGTGTGTGTAACATGTACCAATATACTAAGGGAGGGAGATTTCCCCTTTTGCTAGTTGTTACCATGTTTGGATACTGAGTATCCCCGCTTGTGTACACATACTTTAATGTCTTTGTACTGCCCTTGGAAGTCCAGCGGGATGTGTTGCAATCCCTGTTGGTCCCTGAGATTTTAACTGTATCCCTAGTTTTACAGAATATATTTTATAAATGCATGAATTAACCACTTCATCTATAACACTCATCTGTTTTCCTTCCTGTTTCCAGGAAGTAGTTCTGTATTGTTTGGAAAACAAGGCGTGTGATGTGAATCATCGTGACAACGCGGGTTACTGTGCCCTGCACGAGGCCTGTGCCCGGGGCTGGCTGAGCATCGTGCGGCATCTCCTCGAGTACGGCGCGGACGTCAACTGCAGCGCCCAGGACGGAACCAGGTCAGCAGCCCCCCTGGCCCGGCACCGGGTCATCTCTGCCTCCCTTCCCTCCGTGCCCCTCCTCTCTCCTCCCCTTGTGCTGCCTCCCCAGCCTGAAACACTCAGGGCAGGTAACGCTGCCTTATTGCTGGTCCTCGGGCAGGGCTCTGTGACCTCCTCTGCTCTCTGGTTAATAAAGCGGTGGGGACACGCTTCTGTTGTGACTCGAGTTCAGGGTAATTTCTTTCTTCTTCTGGGAATTTTAATAAGTTGTGCTTTGGTTGGTTTTTGTTAGTCAGTGGAATTGCCAGCTGCAGGGCAGGAAGGAGTGATACTTGAGCTGCAGCCCTGCTCATGTGCCCTCCAGGTCCTTTGAGCTGTGCCAAAAGCGTGGAGTTTGCCTTGTTAGCAGGGTTACTTTTGAGAGCACTTCAGGCTTTTGTGGCGATCGGGTGTGCGAGTCCTGTATATGCTGTATAAAAATGTTGTTTGCTGAACTGTTAAATTATCTGCTCATTTGATATTTTGGATTTACTTTTTCTTTTTTTCTTCTTTTTTTTTTTTTTAATCCCGAATTAGCCTTTTTTTTTGTTTCCTTCACAGAATAGTAGGGGCGCATTAGTTCTTGTGCTGGCAGAATAGATAGCGAGCTTTTCTTTTTAGCTTTGAAGAGAAAAAAATGCTGCTCCGGACCTTTTTTTTTAAGCTTCTTGTGTATCTCCTAAAGCACCTCTGACCACCTCTGTGAGGCTGACCTTGGGGTAACTCGTCCTGAGCATATGCAGAGCGTTATTCAGTCTGTGCATTTTGGGGACAGGTCTCGCTTTGTATTGTGTTCTTCGAATCTCCTGCAGCTTGTTATCTTAAATGGTTTATCGCCTTCCCTATCACCATCCAAATAGCCAGGGAGTTAAAATTAGCGTAACTAAGAGGCTGCTTCTTCTGTTTTTAAGCTCTTTATTTATTAACTTGGGAAGGGAGGAGTCAGGAAAACAAAAAGGTCTGGATGGGATGGTCCATTAAAAGTTGGTGATGGCCCATTGTTCCCGGCCCATCACCAGCCCATCACAGCCCAAAGGAAAGCTTTTTGGAGAAACATTAAAACCCGACTGGATTGTCAGATTCCCCTTCTTTCGCCCGTGTCTTTGTAAGAGTTCTGAGCTCTCCAGGCTGACAAACAGCCTGGCATTTTCTGCTGCCTTCAGCTTTAATATGTGACCTGTGCAACAGCGGTGAGTTACCGTAAAAAGTATCCTAAATTATTTTTGTCTCACTCGCTGGAGTAAGACAACCTATATAGAAAATTGTCCCTGGGAAGTGTCTGAGCAGTCTTAATAACCCGCCGGTTCAGAGTCCACCTTTGATTTCTAGTCACAGACGGAGCTGATTTTCAAGAAAGAAACTTGGCCAGTGTCCCCTGAAAAGTTGTTTTTGGGAAAATGGATTTTAGAAATGAACATAATGATGATCTGATCATAGATGGTAATGTCAGAACTCAGCGTGCTGTTGCCTCTCTTTTCTGAAGGCAGACTTACTTTTCCTTTGGAAAGCTGCCCAACAGACAGCAAGAATCCAAAACACAACTAATATACAGAGGGAAGATGGTCTGAGTTGGGCAGGACAGAGAGCAGAAGCTTCTGTAAGGAACTTTGGATCTGTGTAATGCACTGCCTTTTGGCAGGATCAGACTTCTCTGTCTCTGTAGAGTAAGTCAGGACATTCGTAAGACGAGTCCCATTTCTCTCTTGAAAGTTTTTCTCCTTTAACTTTTGGGAGGAAAGATGTGTCAGTCTTTCTCAGCTGTGTTGCTTTTAAAATTAAATTCCAGAACATGTTCAACCCTTAGAAATACAGTAAAGTCTTAAAAAGAACAAAAAAAACACAAAACCCCACCACCAAAACAAAACCCAAATCGCGCACCGTCAAAGACTTGTCCTTCTCCCCTGCTTTTTTAATGACTCTGAATATGCTTTATCCAACTTATCCAAAGGTACTCTTGGTCGTGCTGTGGAAGCTCTGAAGCCTGCAGAGAGTGGCAGTGGATGTGTGTAGTTCTGTTCAGCCTGTTAATGTAGATTAGCACAGAGGAGTGATGTAACTGTGATGCAGCTGCGTGTGCTGTGTGAGCACAGCTGCGGTGGTGAGGCAGCTCGGGGGGTCACCTGGAGCTCTGGGCTCTGTTCCTTGCTGACTCTGCCATCAGCTTTTTGGAGGACGCTCTGAGGAGTTGTGGCTGGTGAGGATATGGCTTTGGTCTGTACAGGACGTCCGTGTGAGTGTGAAGGATGCAGGAAAGTTCTGTGAAGTCTGTGCATCTCTGAAGCGCTGCGGGTGCTCTGATCAACGTGCTGGCTTTGCATGTGTGTGTTTTGGGATGAGGCAGGCGTTCATCCTCTGGTTCCTGACAGTATCTGAAATCCCGGTGAAGCCAGAAACAAACAAAGCGCCAGACTGGCGTAGGGGCAAGGAGGAGACAGTGTTTGGGAGTGTAGGAATGGTGCAGTCCTTCCCTTCACCCCAGCTCGGCACAGGATGTCCCTCTCTGCCCTATTCACAGCACATCTGGCCCGTCTAAATGTGGTAGGTCTTGGATGTTTTCCCCCTTAAACTGTATGCTGATGGACCACATGCAGTGCCTGCAGACCCTGAATACACAAGCACTCTGCTGCTCATTTAGTGCCTAATCAAAGATTATTGTAGAACCCGGAGATCTTTAAGGCCTGTCTCCGAGGTGCTGCAGTCACTGAGGGCGCTTAATCGTCTTACCTATAAATAATAATGGACCGTGCTTAAGAGGTGAGAGCTTCCCTTCCCTGACAGGACCCCAGTAAGTGCAGTAGCTCGGCTGGGGGTGTTGGAGCTGACATTGGCAAGGCTGTTTGCCGCGTGTATTTGGCCTTATCTCGCTGTTCTTCTCCTCTTACCTCTGCAGCCTAACCCGTGCCATTACAGAAACAAAGGCACATGCCAAAAATACAGACGTCCCCTGCCTGTTAGCGAGGGCTCCACGTTGCTTCGGAGTTCTCTCGCTAGATTCCCTCTCTGCAGCCAGTTTTGCTGTATCCTTCCCGCTGGCAGCTGATGAGCTCAGCCTTATTTATTTATTTCTTTTTTTTTCCCTGCGAGGACCATGCCAAGATGGCTCTCTTCCTGTGTCCTTTCAGCTGGTCTTGGCAGAGCCGTACCTTCCAGCAGCTAATTGCGTTAAAGAGGAGTCAGCCTGCGTAGCTGCCCTCCTGCAACTCGTGCCTTGCCTCTTCCGTGGGGCAGCCTTGCGCAACGGGGTGGATGGAAACAAAAACAAAATGCCAAAACATGGCATTGCTCGGCGAGCTGCAAGGCCTCCTGCTGCAGTGAGGAGAATTCTGGTGGTGCCTGGAAGGCTGAGAGCAAACCCTGACTGGTCTAAATAGTTTATAATTTTGGTGGTGGAATGATAAACCCCCAGTGAAATGTTTTCCTCACTCTCGTGGCAGTAAAAATAGTAGGAAGAATTCAGCAGTACACAAGAGAGGGTTGAGATGTGTGTCTTTTGTAGGATATTGCAGCTCTCGAATGTCCCCAGATCCTTCTGGGGCCTTTTGAAGGGTTTGTTTTAGAAACGAGCTGTGCTACGTTTACTGTACCGTTAGGGATAGAGAGTGTTTATTTCCACGATGCTCAGGGTGGAAGAGATTGTATGGCAGAGCAGCCCAGGAGAGGACTCCCAGGGATCTTCTTTTATTTTCACATCTGAAAAAGTTGCCTATTCCAGTAGTTGCTTTTGCATCCTACAAAAAGAGGATGGTTAAACTCTGCCAAGACTGAAGAATACTCCCTCCTCTGCTGGCCCTGCTGGGAGAAGCAAACAAATAGCTGTGCCTTTGCATGGTTCCGCTCGTGAGCTTGCCAAGAAGCTGTTCTAGCCAGTAAAAGAGTCTGTCAGTGCTCTGTTTTTGCCTTTTCTCCCTTAACTTATCTATGGGGAATCTCCTTCTCCCCCCACCCACCCCATCCCTGCCAGTGTTTTCTTTCCTTCCTTCTATTTATTGTTCTTCCTTCTTCCGCACTGCTTTACTACGCCTTTCCTTCCCCGTGCCTCTATAAATTCCCCTCTCATGCCCGGGCAGCCTCCCTGTGTACTCTCAGATGACGAATCTGGTTCTGCCTGCCCCGCTGCCCGCCCTGCTGCCTCTGTCTGCAGCACCACGTTGGGCTTGGTGACATGTAAAAAGGCAGAAGGAGGCTCCATCACAGGGTTGCAGCCCACGTGCTGCAATTTTTCCTTCCTGGGGAATGCCCAGGCACCCTTTAATAAGCTCGTCTGAGTGTTGTTAAATCAATTGAAACACTGGGCGGTGATTTAGATGCTGTTTTTAATAAGTTAAGGGGTCATCTTGAATTCATTACTGCTTCAAAAGCCACTTAGGTAAGTCAGTTTAAAAAAAACCCCAAACACAAACAAGAAAACCCACAAACGAGTAATCCCACAACACTTCTCAACCCCGTCCCCAAACCAGAAAATCGTAATTCTGAAATAAAACTTTAAAAAAAAAAAAAAAAAAGAGTTCAAAATTAAAGACTCCAGTAAGGGAAGGAGTGGGGGAGAAAGAGCATTCCCAGCACTTGGCAACAGCTGTAACACTGATCTGCTCCTGGTGCCAGACTTTCAGCCAGGGATGCTTCATGCCCAGTGGGGGACAGGGGGGTTTGCAGCAAGGCTGAGCTCTCCTGCTGTAGATGCTCAGAGTGCCGTGAGCCAGCAGCTCAGCCCTCAGATGTTTGCTGACAGCAAGAAACACCCGATCCTTCTGCTGCCTCCTGCTTGGTGTCACCTGGGATGTGACACTGTGATGTAGCTCTGGCCAGATCCTGGATGTGAGGCTTCCCTGTGGGGAAGCACTGAGTCAGTAGGTGGAGGTGGGAGGGTGAGACTTGCACGGGAATCCTGGGAATGCTGGCTCCTCCAACACTGTCTGTCTCAAAGGCATCAATTTCAGAGACTTCTTTTTAGAGATATTCCCTCAGAAACTGAGAAGGGATATCCTGACCCTTGGCCAGTGATCCTCATGGACCTCTCTGGTGTTAAAATGTCAAGGTGGCTTTCCAAAGAGTGGTGTGTTGGGCTTTGAAGGTGTCTGCATGTTGTGCTCTCTGCTGCCAAGGTCTGAGGATTGGCACAGGCTGGACTGAGGACTGTGCTCAGCAGCTCGAGGACCAACCACCTGCCTCTTCACTCTGTGGGTGGCATGGAGCGTAGGGGAGGCAGGCAGCATGGGATAAGCCCTCTTTCCATAGGGAACAAACCACCAAGTCCTCAAGTGCACCTCCTCAAGTCAGTATATTGTGCATGTGTCAGAACTGGTACGACATGCAGCTTTCCAGCAAGGTGGGTGCAAGCAAGAACCCTTCACATGTAGCAGATGTTAGTCACCCTAAGGCACAGCCTACTGGAAAGTGCTTGGTGTAAATACATCTGGAACATCTTCTTGAGACGTATCAGAGTCACCCTCCTCCCCCTCCTACCAGCAGTGCTGTGTGATAGATGGGAAAACGGGGGTGTGCCATCCTCTTCTGACTGATTCGATCCTCCCCTCTCTGTCCTGAGCTTTTGTGGATGCCAAGTGATGCCAAAGCCGTGGTGACATCCAGGGGGCATTGCCCTGTGAGGGAGGAGTGCTGGGATGTGACCTCTTGGCAGGAGGCAGTTGAAGCCCTGGTTGTCAGCCGAGCGTTGCTCGGCAGATCGGGAGACGGAGCGGAGAGGTTCACTTGGCTGTGCTTCCAGATGACTTCCCGTGGTAACATCATTGGGAAAGCTTTCCAGGAAGGCAGTGTATGATCCTGGTTAAACTCCTTCCTTGCATTTTTGTACAATCTCCCTGAGAGCTTGAAAGCCTTGGTGGGGGGCAGCAGTGTTGACAGCCCAAAGGAGGAGTGTTGTGCTGAGTTGGACTGCCACGATCACTGCCCACGCATTGGACTCTGCTTTTAGTTCCCTGCTCTTACTGTCTAAGGAAAAGATGGGATTTTAACACATCTTCATTAGTCTGAAGGGTAATATGTTCTACTTCCAGACAACTCCCCGTTACGTATAATCAATTTTAAAGGCAAAAGTTAATGCGGTTTATAATTAGTGATAAGGAATTCTAAACCTGGAATTGCAGGCCTGTGTATTAATGAATAATCCTTCTGAAGGCTCACAAAATCTATGTCTGAGCTTGTATAGATTGCTCACACCGCATGAAATGCGTTAATTTCTGGGTGGACCACACTTAAAATAACATGTTTTTCTATTCTCTGATTAGAAGGGTTGAATTGTGCTGCAAATACATTCACAAGTACTGTTTAAAGAGGATGTTCTGTGTGGAAGTTTAATTCCTAGCAAATTTTCATAACTTATTTCTGTGTACATAATTTAGGAGCTTCGGGTAGCTGATTTCTGTGCTTGCCCAGAGGCAGGCTGAATGAGCCTTGCTCCACAACATGCTGTTAAATTGGCAGAGATTTGGAACGGTAGAGTGACTTGCAGCAAAATGATGTTTGTGAGGCTTCACACAAACTCCTGCTTTCTGTTACAGCGGTGTAATTATTTTACTGTCCCTTGAAAATGTGTACAGCAAGGAATAGACATAACAGAAATATGTGCCCTGAGCAGTCTGACTGAAGACAAGAGGGGAGGGGAATGATGTGCAAGTAAAACCGACAATAAGATGATTGGCAGCTGTATTAATAGAGTTACTTTCTATAAATAACTTTGATCTACAGTCAGAAGTTTCTCGTCAGAAATATTTGCATAATACTGTTGAGTCAAAATGTAACGCTGTGATTTTTCTTTCATTTCACGCCAGACCGATCCACGACGCGGTGGAAAACGACCACTTGGAAATTGTCCGCCTGTTGCTGTCCTATGGTGCTGATCCAACACTTGCAACCTACTCTGGGAGGACCATTGTGAAAATGACCCACAGTGAGCTCATGGAGACCTTCCTCACAGGTCTGTGCCCGCGCTGCGTGGGGCTCTCTGGTCCTGGCAGATGGGGGCTTGTTCCCTGTCCCCCAAAGTCCCTCCTGCCGGGCAGGGGTGACCTCGTGCCAAGGTGGGCTGGGCTGGGCTGAAGTAAATCTTCCTCTTTGCCTACAAAACCCCAGAGGTTGCATGTGGGAAGCACAGCCATGCTTGGGGGCTCCTGCTAATTGAAACTCTTAATAAGTCATAAGGATTATTCCACTGTCAGATTTGATAGGTTGGGTAGGAGGTCAGCGGGCTGTTTCGGTGCCTTCAGTTTTCTGCTTGAAATGAAAATAAGAAACTTGCCAATTCAAATAGCTGTTAGTTAAACATACTCATGTTTTCCCATGGTCTTGCTTTTTATCTTAGACTATTTTTGGTTTTGCAGTTCTGCCTTCTTTTATATGTGAAATACTGTAAAAATACTTTAAAGGCTCTTGTCTTTAAACATATCCATCTTGTGACATGGTTTTAGGGCTTTTCTTTCCTCTTAGTTGTGGATGAAGACACAGCATCCCCTAATAACTTACCTCTGAGCATGTTTGCAATGTTCATAGTCCATGAGTTTAAGTACTCATCTGTTTACCTCTTTAAATGGTGCAGTATAGAGGGCACACAGGTGTTTCAGGACTCTAGTAAAGTCTGGTGTCTTTGACTTCCTAGCATCCTGAATCCCAAATCTTTTCACCAATTCAGCTTGTAAATCTCCCAAATTATATCTGTTATATAACATTTTCTGAGCATACCTGTGTGGAAAAACCTTTTTCATCAGTTTATTTGGGGCCACAGTTTCACCCTCGAGTTGGTGTCCAGGATAATTTTGAAGGCCAAGAAGTGTGGTACACCCTCTCTTCACAAAAATAAGATACCGCTCTCAGTACCTGAAGCTTAAGGTTGAGTCTGTCCCTTTTAGACCTTAGATTATTTGATGTGGTGAGTCATTATTTGATGTGGGAGAATGGTGTATATATGCTGCTGTTTGTAGCATGTGTGCCAGGAATATGGTGTGGGATTTTTTGATGGAAGGTTTTTTGATGGAAGGTCTGGAGGACGCGTGTTGAGGCTCTGTGACGCACGGTCTCCTAACTTGCCAGCTTTTTGTTCTCATCAGTATGTTTTTGTTGTTGTTTTTTCCTCTCCAGAGTATTTAACTGACCTGCAAGGTCGAAGTGTTGATGACCCTGGTTTGTACTGGGATTTCTATGGCAGCTCTGTGTGCGGTGAGCAAATGTTACCCTTTATTTCTTTGTATGCAGAGACTTTAAAAACATGGGGGCGGGGGCTGTTCTGTTGTGGTGGTGGAGGAAGCTAGGAAGGAGACAAACTGATTTTGTTTACAGATCACGTTATTGGGGAAAAAAGCAAGATCTGCAACAGTCTCTTCATTGCTGACTTAGCACCTTTATTCAATTTTATTTAGATCCAAAAGATGAATCTGGATTTGATGTCTTGGCAAATCCCCCTGGCCCAGGTGATGAAGATGAAGATGGCTTTAGCGATGTGTTTGAATTTGAATTTTTGGATGAGCCTCCCTTACCGTGTTACAACATTCAAGTGTGTCTCTCTCAGGGGTAAGAATAAATAAAAATTTTGGGGTAAAAACAGCTGAGATGATCTGCTTGGGTTGCTGGCAGTTTGTGCTGGTGGGGGAAAGTTGTGCTGGTGGGTTTGTATTTATGTAACAGTTTGTGCTGGGGGGTTGTATTTATGTAACATAAATGAGAGATCAATACTGTAACTGCTGGGTTTTTTTTGGAAATAAACTAATAAGAGGTGAGAGGGTGAAAGGCTGTTTGTCAGGGCTGAGTTTTTACTTCCATATTCCCGAGTGGGACAAGTGATGTTTGAACACAAATTCCTTTCCTCATCCCACATGGGCACGTTGTTTATAACTTTCCAAAACAGAAGTACTTCTAGCACTTAAATTTGGGTATCATGTTTGTAAGGTGTTAATTGTATTTCATGGGCTTTTCTGTTCTGCTGCTGAGTGGACACGCTTTTGTGGATGACAAAATGACACCATTACTGCTTTTCTAGACTTTGTAGCAAAATGGGTTTAAAGCTCTGAATTGGAACAAGCAAATAAGTGTCTTAGGGAAGATCCTATGATACTTAATAATAAAGACCTGGAAAGTTGTATTATCTATTTTCAAGGTATAAATTAGATTTGTAAATAACTGTTGTTTACCATTTGCACCAATTTTGATGACAGCTAGTTTTAAATATTGATTATGCAGGAGTGTGGGTTTTAGTGTGTTTTTGTTACATGGGTGATGGATCTAACTTAATTCCCCGAAGTGGACAAGTACAAAGACTAAATTTTAAAACTGTGTTGCTTATCTGACAAAAAACCAACTTACTGTTGACTTCTGTTTAATATTGGCATCTCTGGAAGTCAAGGGGTGGTGAATTTTGTGGTTGTAGCTATAAGCCATCTCCTTATTTGTGAAATGAAAGTTGGGAGTAGGTGGGCTAACCTTGGGAGTTGGGATGGCTGCTGGCCCACATGGGCACTGAGGAGCCCAAGTTTTACAGGTCCCAGTGCCCCTGAATGCCTGGATCCTTCCTTCCCAAAGCTGCAGGTAGCAGTACTCTGAATAAATACATAAATACATAACATAAATACACCTGCTCATCTGTGACATTCGACCCCCGAGTGACAGCCTTGATTTCTGGGATGGTTTGTGGGCGTGGGACTGGGGAGCGTTTGTCACACAGCAATGTGAGGGAAGGTCAGAAATCCTGTCACTTATTGTCACTTATTGGAGCCTCTCCCTCCTTTGCTCCCTCAGACCACGGAACTGGCTTCTGCTCTCGGACGTGGTGAAGAGGCTAAAAATGTCATCTCGCATCTTCCGCTGCAACTTCCCCAACCTGGAAGTCGTCACCATCACGGAGGCAGAGTTTTACAAACAGACTTCCCTCAGCCAGTTGTTCTCTTGTGCTACGGACCTTGAAGCTTTTAACCCAGAGAGCAAAGAGCTCTTGGACTTGGTGGAGTTCACAAGCGAGCTCAAGACTCTGCTGGGCTCCGAGCTTCACTGGTTGCATCCGCACGAGGATCCTCCCTTTGACATCCTCTGGTGAACCATCAGGCCATTTAATGTACAGTGCTCTATACAGTTACTTCTTTATGTATATGTGTTCAAATGAAATCGTTTCTGTAAAGAAAGGACACTATTAAATATGAAAATATCTTTCCTTTATATAAGAGATCTGAATTCCAGTTGGATGGATTTTGGAAGAATTTTTTTTTAACTTCAATCAGTTTTTACAGAAATTGTTATATAATGTTTCTTTAAATGCACACAGGCTTTGGGATAAGTTTGTTATTACTCGGAACACATTTTTTTTTTAAAGAACACACCCACACACATTGACTTTGTTTCATACAAAGCACTGATTACACAGAACATACTTTTTCTAGGTGATGTGATCAAAGTCGTGTGGCTTGTTTGGGAGATAGAATTCGGTAAGGCACTTGGTGATATTATTTTCGTTTTTTTTTGTTTACAGAATTACCTGCTTTGGCCAGGTAAGCACTATTGAATATAATTCAATAGTTTGTAATATAAATTAAACCATATCCATACGCATCAACTAATTGTAAGAACTTTTATATCCTAATTTAAAAGCTGTGAAATTTAGTTTTCACACATCAAACCGGATTGTTTATATATGTTTAAACATTTTATGCTCTTTATTTAAAGAAGACTTTGAACTATTTTTTCTGTACCTTGTAAAATATTGAAAAACTAACATATGTTGAAGTTGCTTGAAACTGTACATAAACTAAATTTTCTGAATTGTGTGTTTATGTTTGAGATCTGTGTTTTAACTTTGTAAGTAAATCTTCTGCCTTTGTATTTATATTTTACAAAAATTTTCTTAAAGGCAATAAAACTGTTGAGAAATGAAGAGGCTAAAGTGACTCCCTTTAACTCTATGCCTGGTTGTGACATGAGCTTCATCTCATTGATGTTTATGAAAGGAGTGTGTGGTTTCTAAAGTGGGGCAGGCTGGCAAAGAGGTGCAGGCGAGCAGCTGATGAAATTTGGGTTACAATCTGTATTGGCTTTCTCAATTCCATGTTGCAAGAAAACATCAGGTGGGTGCTTTTGATGGGACAAGGGTTTAAAAGTGTTCACAATACCTTTTGCACCATCTTTTAGTTAAAGAATTGTAAGTTCAATCATTTTCCCTCCTTTGACATCCTTTTAATTTCAATTGGCTGAATTCTTTTTTCAGTGGCGTCTGCAGAGTGGAAGAAAATAGTACCAGGGGAAATGCTTTAGTTTTAATGTGGAGCATTAAACCCGTGAGCACATTTTGGGAGGATTTAAAGGGAGGGTGACCAGAATGTCACTTTTGCACAGCTCTGGAACTTGTATCTAAGAGGCTGGGCTCCCTGGGCTTGGGCAGAGGTCTCTGCCTTCCCCTTGTGGAAGGAAATTCCTGTTGTGGACTCCTGAGTTTTAAACTGGGGCTGTTATAAAGAGTAGAATGTCTTAAGATAGGCAATTGCCACTGAGGTGTTTAAACTGTGCTGCTCTTCTGATGGGGGCCAGGACCCTGCCCAGAGGGTCTTGAGCAGAGCACCTGCTCAGTCTGGGACAAGCATCTGGGAAGAAGTTTCTCCATTGTCCTGGAGGCTGAAGGTAAGGGAGAACAGTGCCTCATTTCTGAAGGTGCCCTGGAAGTGAAGACTCAGAGCTGCTGCCTTTCGTGGTGTGCTGCCCCTGAGTCTTCTGCCAAGCATTGTGCTGTGTGGCTTTACAGTGGGGCTGTTCCTGTGGGTAAGGTGGTTTTGTAGCTGAGCCAAGAAGTGAGAGAAAGGTCCAAAAGCTGTCTGCTGCTGGACACCAAAGTCTCATTTCTGCACAGGACTGGGAATTTTTAGTCCTAACACATCTACCAACCTCCTTTTCCCAGACTTGGGGTAAGGAGGATGATGGTGTCTCCTGCGCAGCTTTTATGTGCATGCTGGAGTTCCTTTTCAGTCAGTCTCCAGCTTTTCAAGGAACTGAAACACGCACATCCCTACTCTCCAGTGTCATCTGCTTTCACCCCCTGATTTTCCCAGAAAGAAGAGGGGCAGAATATGTAAGGCAAGGAAGAGCTCTAAAAGCAGTTGTTACGGACACCTGTATCTGATCAGCTGTGTAATGCTTGGAAGGCTTGAGCTGGGTATAAATCAGCTTCGTGCCACTTCCCGGGGTGTGTGGCAGACACCTCGTTTCTCCCCGAGCCCCTCGGGCAAACAAAAGATTGACAGGGCTTCCTCTTTCGGCCGGCTCCTCTTCAAAGAATCCCGAGCATGTGCTCCCGAGCATCTCTGCTTAGTCAGCGTTCCCTGCCGCCGCCGGGTCCTGCTCCGTGCCGGCTCCTGCCTGGTGCTCCAGTGCAGTCACAGCCTCCTGCCGCTGTAATGCCGGCGTGTGTGCCTGCCCCAGGCGCCTCTGCTCTAAAAATAGGGTCATGGCAGGGAGCACCTGATCCCAGCGCTGTCCCTTGGCACAACACAACCCTTCCGTGGGATGTGCTTTTTTAAAGGGACATCGCTGAGCGAGGGTGCTCCAGGGAGCACAGAGGGTTCAGCCAAGCAGGAGGGGCATGAGCCTGGCTTGGCTGCCCCTGTGGTGGGTGGTTTGGGAGAGATTGTCACAGGACAGGCTGGATGCAGGTGGAATTTTGCAGGAGGCAAGCCCGGGGAAGAGTTGCCTTGGGAGTGGAGAGATGGCAGTGTGCCAGCAAGGCGTGACTGTGACAGGGAGTCTGGGCTAGGGAGTGGAACTCTGGCCAGCGCTGGGACTGTCTGGATCCTGCAGAGCACAGAGCTGGGACTGGGCAAGCTCCAGCCAGTGTGGGGGCTGTGTTCAGCAGTTCAGCTTCTGATCTCACACTGCTCTCCTTTAAAGCGCTTTCCTGTGCATCCTCCGTGGGCCAAACATGCTTGCTTCACACTGCTGGCTTTGCTCCAGGTTAATAAAAAAATGAGGAAATGGAAACGCAGCCTTTGGGGATGGTAAAACCTTGCTGATCCTGTTTCTTGCCTTCTGCAAGGTGAAAGCCCGGTGCTGATGCTGTTGGGGGCAAAGCCAAGGTGTTTCCTTGAATTTCCCCTGCTTACCACTAGGATTTGCCTGGCTGGGAGTCTGTGCTGCCCTGTGGAGGTGTTGGACAACCACTGGTGCAATAGGGAATAACCCTATTTCCAGCTAGAGCAGGAAGATGAGCCTCGCTTCAAAGAGGTTCCTTTGCAAAACTTTTACTTATTGCTAGCTGGGAAATCCCAGGGAATACCCAGTTCCAGGCTGGCTGCCTGGCAGGGAGGCTAAGGGGGAGGCACAGCACAGGCAGTGCTGGGAAGTTTCCTCTGAGATAAGCCATGCTGCTGAGGACCAAAATATTGAACCCCTCCTTGTCCTTCCTGCCATACCCAGGGGTTCTGTAGAGTGGGGTCAGCCCTGGGAGTTTCCTGTTTGGGTCATTTCTCCCTGCATCCACTCTTCTCATTTCTTCTGCTTTGCTGTGGTGTCTGAGCTGGGCTCTTGTGCCAGAGACACCTGGCAAGCAAGGGTCAGAGGAAGGGTAGATGTGGTGCTTGGGCACCTGCCTTAGTGGTGGTCTTAACAGCGCTGGGTTAACATTTGGATTTGATCATCTTGGAGGTCTTTTCCAACCATAATGATTCTATGATTTTAGTTAGCAGGAGCAGAATGGAAATTATTTCAAAAACTGCTCCCAGGGGCCAAGCTCACTTCATGAATCAAAAGAGTTTGAAGCTGACTCCTCCCTTCATTTCTGTGCTAAATAATGAAACTATAGACGAGACCCATCATTTGAGCACTGATGTATCAGGGAGTGGCAAGTGCAGGCAGCTGCCATTCCCAGGCCCTGTGGGGCTGTTGGTAAACATTCAGCATCATCAGTTTGCACAGGGAAAAGGCATACATTATTGCTTTAAACTTGCACAAATCCAAGTTAACTGGAAAAACAGCAATTTATCTGCTTAAAATTTTATTGCAGAATATATTTTCATTTCAGTATGAGACCAGTGGTGGTAGGAGAGGCACCACAAGGCAGAAGAGTTGAATGCCATAATTGTGACGATATAGAGCTTTTGTCAGTGTGCTCATTCACCATTGCATTTCTGCTGGAAATAGGAGCAGAAGAAGATGACAGAATCCAAGTTTCACTTGGAGCAGTGCCAGGTGCAAAAATCTCCAAAGAGCTCTGAAGAAGATGAAGTTTTAAGTATCCCACCATGATGTCTTCCTGCATCAGCCTTGCTAGTTCTGCATTCCACCAGTTGGTGTGGTTTGCATGGGTTCCCCTGATTCCATAGTGAAGAAGCTGTTTTCCTGCAAAGGAAGTGTGATGGATCCTTAGCAGCAGCGCTGCCTCCTGCCCTTGGGGTGAAGAGAGCCCTTGCTTGTTTCTGGTTTGCCAGTCCTGAAGAAAACCCCGTCCACGCCATGTGCACATTTTCCTCCAGCAGACTGATGTGACTGTAGATGGTTGCTCTCTTGAGCCAGGTAGGAACCACAAATCTGTCACTAAATAGATTTTCCTTTTGTTGTCACATTAATTTGCAACTCATTAATAGTGACAGCAGTGAGGTACTGCACGGATGCAGATTTGCATATTCATGGTTAACTTATTATTAAACAAATAAGATTTCCCTAGCTTAGGGAAAGTACCAGAGTAATGCCACATTGTGCATTATAACAGCCTGAATGTTTTATTTTCTTTTTAATATGTTAATAGATGCAAGGGGAGCGCTTTTTTTCTTAAGTAAATGTGCATCTATAAAATAATGTGTAATTTAAAATATCACAATTGTTTAAATAATAATCTATTAACAAACCTGCCAATAATTGAGCACAAATGCCTATTTAATGTACAAATCAATTAATCAATTCTAAATGCTGGCTTTGTTGCCTGATGACCGTAACACAGGCAGTACCAGCAAGGCACAACCAAGCACTCTGTTGGCGAGGTGACCCAGAGGTGGAGAGCTGATCCCGTGTTTTATGGTTCGTTACAGTCAAATTGGTTGGTTTTCACAGTCGCTTTTGTTTTTTCTCCCCAGAGGAGTGGTGGGAGACAAAGTGAAGACTGAGCTTGCCGTGGCACCCACTGTCACCCTCTCATCCTACAGGGCATGGCTGAGGAAAACGTGGCCATCTCTGCTCTGCTGGGACCTCCCTGCTCCCCTTTTCTCTGCCAGCAGGCAGCTGCCACCTGCATGTACTACCTGGAAACCAGCTTTGGCTCAGCCCTGGTGAGGACGAGGGCAGAGCTGTGCCCCCAGCACAGCAGGTGGGCAGCAAACTCCCCTGGCACCGTGGGTTTCTTCCCCTGTGCTGAAGTAACCGTGGTGAAAAGCCCTTGGAATTCAACAGGCACTCAAAATCTGCGGGTGAGAGGAATGGGAGATGTGGAGTGTGGGGCTGTCCTGCAGGCAGGGGTTTTAATTCATTGGCTGGTAATAGCGAAGGTCCTTTTCCCTCAGAGTAGCACAACTTTTTCTACTGGGCTATTCAAGACTATCCAGTATGCATAACAACCCCCTCTTCAGATCCCTACACAACATCCATATTTTTCATTCTGTTCTGGCTCTTTTAAAAATTTCTAGGGTAGTGGGCATAATTACATGTGAGGAAACCGGCTGGTTATTGCAGTTCCCTTCAGACCTGAAGTGAGGTTTTTTCCTGACTTGACTTTCCAGAGTCCTCTGATGGTGTTGCCTAACCACAAAATGTGGTTCTTACCCCATCCTGCTGTTTCCTTGTGAGTCACAAGCCACCCCCTTTGAACCACTGGCCCGTGCTCCCAGCCTCCCCAGGCTCTGGAGCTCCTGTTTCTGGCTAATTGCAGAGGGTGTACGGCCCTGAAGAGACACAGATAAAACCAAGGATGCTGAAAGGCAACCACAAGTCACCCCAAAGACTGTATCCCTGCAGGTGCAGAGCAGGGTGAGGCTGCTTTTAAAACCTGTGTACAGCAAGCTCAGAGCACCCTTCTCCAACAGGGGATAATTTCATTTTCTGTTGTGGGATCTGCTTTTATCTTCATCTCCTGGCTCGGGCCTTTCCCTGGCACAATGAGGAGTGCCAGTGGAATTGCAGCCCGATTTCTACTGCTTTGTGGCTGCAGGATTTTCCACACACTGAGGATGTAGAGGGTTAGGCAACACATGTGGCAGACGCTCATGATGTCAGAGACAGTGTTTAGTATTTGTAGCTGTCGAAATTTCAAGGAAAAGGCTACCTAATGAAAACCCTTTTCAAATATGCCATGAAACTCCTGTTTAAGTAAAGCCTACGTGAAGGCAAGTCCTGACAGGCCTTCTGAAATGAAAAGGGCAGATTATTTAACAGCTGATCAACACTAATAACCCTTGGCAAATACAGTATGCAAATTCAGAGCTGGAGCCAACATATGCCGAAGGGACTTTTCTGTGACAGCCTGGCCTGGCTGTTCTCAGACTGCTGCTGGTAACCACAGAGCCCAGCACTGGGAGTGGGGAGACCTGGGCTGCCACTGCCATGTGTCATCTCCCAGGTCTGTGGGTGCTTGCTGGGGAGAAGTTCCTCCACCACCACAGGAATCTAATGGGCATTTGGTGTCCCACCACTCAGTGGGGCCCAGCTTGGGCTCCTTTCCTGAGGCGCTGGAAATGATGGCATAGAGCTCTGAGGGAAAAAACTAAACTGAAGCTGGGTACCTTGTCTCCCCACTTCATGACATCCTAGGGTAAATATCACTTTTAAGTATCTTTGTGACCTGCCAGTCTGCACAAATGTAATTCTTCTTTCTGAATTGGGCAGTTAAGCAAGGGGTGTGCTGGGTTTCCAGAGTTCATCCTTCTGTCCCCTGGCTCCATGTCATGAGGATGGCTTTGTATCTGCCTGGCTGCCCTGCACAACTCAGCTTCCCCAGCCCAGGGACCCTGTCTGTGCTACATACTGGCTGCTGTGAGCATCTGGGGACTTGGGACACCTCCCTGCAGGCCCAGCTCAGCACATGGCAGTGCTTGGGAATGTCCCCACAGGGCCTGGATGCACTCACTAAACCAGCAGACGACAGACCCAGAAGACACTCAGGAGGGTGGGTACAGGGTGGGTGGGTACAGGGTGGGAGACCACCCATCCCTCTGCAAGGGAAGGAGGCAGTGCTGCCTGGGCCTGGGAGCAGGGCAAGGGGTCAGGGAGAGCCAGGGAAGTGTTGCCCTTTTGGTGGCAGTGTGGCATTACCTTGGCTCAGAAATTTGGGTAAGCCTGTGCCTCGGAAACCTGGATGCTGTGCCCATCCACCAGCTGGTGCTCCCAGCACAGCCTAGTGACCAAACCTGCCCGGTCCCCAAGGGGTTACCTCTCCTGACATGTCTGCCAAGCCCAAAGAAATGGAGTGCCTTTGAGTGCTGCTGTTTTCAAAGGCTCAGGAGTGAGCTTGA
Source organism: Hylia prasina (assembly GCA_013397195.1). Taxonomy (NCBI): domain Eukaryota; kingdom Metazoa; phylum Chordata; class Aves; order Passeriformes; family Sylviidae; genus Hylia; species Hylia prasina. The sequence continues at coordinate 18,032 of VYXD01007596.1, forward strand.
TTAGCAAAATCAACAAAGAGATGCAAATACGCTGCAGCAAAAAGGTGCTTTGTAAGTCTGGGAGCCGGGCCCTGGCTAGCGGGAAGCAGCGGCTCCGTGTGCTGGGAAACACTGGAGAAGGGAGGGCGTGTGATTCCGGGGAAGGCAGCGGCTCAGACCAGCTCTGTGGACACAGAGCAGCGTCTCTGCCTTCAAGGTTATTTCATAGTAAACAAGAGCCGTCGGGAGGGAAGGAACCCACTGCCGCCCAGGCGCTCCCAGGCTGTCTTGTGAGCACAGCAGAAGTGGCACAGGCAGGGCAGGCTGGGGCAATCCAGAAAACCCTTGCCCAGGCTTATTTCTGCAGCTGCAGATCGCCTCGAAAACACAGCCTCACGCTCAGCCCACGTCTGACTCGCCAGGGCTTCAAACGCCCCACCAAGTTTCTAACAAGGTTAAAGCCTTTCCTGCTCAGTGTTTGCTTTCACTTCACCTGCGGGAACTCCTGGTGCTCCACGGGGCCCTCAGCTTGGCTTTAGAGGCAGAACAGCGTGAGTCAGCCTCATCCCTCACCCAGCCAGCGCTGGAGGAGGAGGAGGATGAGGATGTGGAGGAGGAGGAGGATTAGCAGACTGGGTCTGCTCAGCAGCTGGTGCTGAATCACAGCAAGACAGCCCCAAGGACAGTCCCTCTTCTGCTGCCAGTGGCTCCCAAGTACATGGAATGCTGCAGCCTAGGCAGTCTGTTTGTGAAGGCGTGAGGCAGTTTTTAAAATACACAACGGAGACTTCTGCGGGGCTTTGTCGTTTTTAAAGCAAATTTCTTTGATGGATTTATTTCTTTATCAGGTATTTGTCTAACCCTGTGACACTGAGAGACCTGTTTTCCTGGTACAAATGTTAAAATGTGAACTCCCAGAGATGTGGACTGTCACAACCAGTGTCCAAAATATCCTCAGCCCGTTCCTTGTTGGGTGTCCTGGCATGACAGCAGGAGACCCCAGAGATGCTGGATAATCTATGCTATGAGCACACCAGGAAAAGAGCCCTAGTAAGAGGACAGGAGACAGGCTGGCCCATCCTGGCTGAGTGGCTGGTGGGTTCAGGGGTTAAAACCAAGCCTTTTGCAAGCTCTGCCTCCATCCAACAGGATGGAGAGATTAGAAACACCTAAAATGCCTGAAGGTTTGCAGCACCACTGACTGATCAAATAAAAATATGTGAATCATAAATCAATGTAATTTAAAGCAGACTTATTTAGAAATTGAGATCGGGCACTAAGGGACTTACTCAAATCACTCTGGTTTGCCATTAGCCACCCCCTGCAGGTCCGTGTACTCTCTTGGGGTAGGCGAGGTGGGGGTGCAGATGTGCTGCCTCCCGTTTAACTCAGAGCTGGGCAGGGCGGCTGGGGAGGTACCCGGGGTGGGTGGAGGAGGGACTCAGCTGTCCCTGCTGGCCACCGGCAGATGACGGCCAGACGGCAGGAGCAGGCTGTGCCGTGTGGCTGCAGGATGACAGGAGGTGTCAACGCAGCCCAGCGTGTCAGGGACCACAGTCAGTCCCAGCAGAGAGAGAGACACTGGCGAGTGCCTTCCCTCGCTCACTTGGCGTAACAGGCAGCTTTGGCTGTGCTCCTGCCGTCATTTGCCACCTCCCCTCCTCAGCATGCAGCAGTCCTGAGCGTCTGAGGAGGGACAGGCTGCAGTGTGCACAGTCTCTGTGTGTGTGTGTGTGTGTGTGTGTGTGCAGGGGGTGCTGGCTGCTTGTTCCCAGCCCCAGGTGTGCAGGAGATCCTATTACCTGACCCAGAGCAGGAGCCAGGAGGGGGAAGGTTGGCTCTTGGCTCCCTCTTCCCATCAGGCTTGCAGTCACCCTGCAAACACATTAGCTTTCCTAAAACGGCACCACAGAGCTTGAACAGCAATACCACCGTGGCATTTATTAATTTTTAAGCATAGCTCTCCCCCCACCTCCACTGTGATTTGCATACCTGTTAATCCTCTTCCTGCTGCAATAATTCTGTGAAGGATAGGGAAATGATATCTGAGCAATAACTCTTTGACTCTGAAGCTGTGGAGCCCTGCCTGCCATCCTGATCACAGCAGAGACTTCCAGTGAGTGGAAGCAGGAGGTTTAACCTCCTAAGAGATGCATCTCACCTACAAGACCCAAGGAAAGTCATCCACCCCGAGAATGTGGAACCCAGCTCTGCCATTCCCAAATGGCTATGCTCCCATCTTCCTCCGGGAAAGCCCCTGCCCTTGGCAATGTTTTGCCTTCACAAAATTACTGTTCCCTACAGGCAGTGTCCCCCCTGCAGCAAAGTTGCTTCCTGTGGGAGAGGGAAGGAAAGCTGTGAGTTCTGGAGGTTTCATCACTTCTTGCAGCCCTGCCTGGGGAGCTGGGAACACCACCAGCTTCCTGCACATGCTGGGATTGATCATCCCATGGCAGGACTGTGCTGCGAGGCAAGCTCTGACCCCAGCACTTTGGATGGATTCTGGTGAGATCTGTGACAGTTTTAACCAGCAAGAAGCTGCAGACCCCAGCAGCTCCATTCATCACTTTTCTCACTGCTGTCCTTATCCTCTTCTCCCCCCAGCTTTTTATTTCATTTGGACTTGTGGGTGCCTAACACGTTTTCCAGAAGAGAACAAATTCCTCCAGAAATCCCTGGAAAAGTTGAGCCAGTTTTTCTTGTCATCCTACTTCCTCTGTGACCAGGAGGGAACAGGGCAAGTAGGCAGGGGAGGAAGGACAGCAGGGTGATGAGTAGGTGGTGGAGAGCTCTGGGGAGCTCACTGCCCTATTTGGAGCCAGCAGTGTGGGTGGACAACAGAAGGAAGCACAGGAGAAGAGCAGGAAACAAAATTTGAGGAGGACACACTTATCACATGATGGTAAGTCCCCAAACAACAAGCATCTCTTGGTGAGGGAGTGACTAAAACCCCAATTTGCTGCAGCTTTGTTAAAACTGTGCTACGCTCCAACTCTGCTGGAAAAATAAATAATTCTTAAGGTCTGAAAGATGGATCTTTGAGGGCTCTGGCATCTTTGTGTGCTGCATGTACCCCTATGTACCCAGCTGTATAGGCTGAGCATGCAGTGGTGAGGGAGGTGAGAGGAAAGGTGATGCTCAGCATCTCCTCTGCCCTGTGGCCATGAGAAACTGCCCCTGCTGCTTTTTGCCACGCACAGGCAGGGAGGATCAGAGGCACCAGCACAGCAAGCCCAGTGTGTGAGCCAGGGTGAGGAAAGGCTGCACCACTGTCCTGTAGGGCCAACAGGGAGTGTCCCTGGGCTCTCTAGGGACAGAGGCTCGTGCCACAGGCAGCAGGGCTGGGAGGGTGGGCAGGGCACACCTGGGGAGGCAGATCAGCTCAAGCAGGCTGGGTGTCCATGCTGGCACCATGCACAGCCTGGAAACCACTGGGGCAGTGGTTCCTCAGGCACCCCAGCCCTGCTGGCAATGTTTGCTCCATCAGGCACTGACAGCGAGGCCTGGGAGGTTCCTCTTCCTGGGCTATATTAAGGCACACACAAGGGCTCGAGACTGGGGTGAGAGAATGGCAAGGAGTTGTGAAAGAGCAGCACGCTGGAGCCTGTGAGTAACTGAGGCCTTCTGGCAGTGTTTCAGAAAATGGGGTGGTCCAGTTAGGGAGTTCAGGAAATTGTCTGAGTTAGATTAAACACTTTCTAAAACTTTCTGGGTTGCTTGAGAGCTGACTTGAAAGTTGGCAAAGCTAAATAAAACAGAAGTTAACACATTCCCCTCAAATTATTCTGTTCCAGGTCTAGTATCAAATCAGTCTATTTTTCATTAGTTTCAGCATCTCCTTCCATCTGAAGGCAGGAGTATCTGCACAGTAAGATGCTGGGATGCTTGCACAGCCTTGCAGGGGGCCACATGTGACAGGTAAGAGCTTTAGAACACATTCCAAAAGCCATAAACCACGTAACTTTTAGGCAGAAAACTAGATTTCTCTCTATTTGAAGCCTGAGTGTAAAAGAGTCTCTGTGGGTCTGAGGCTCACTGGAGCCTTCCTTCAGCACCAAACCCCTGGTGTGCCCAGCAGCAGAGAGCTTGCTCTGGACACACTGATTGTTCTCCAGCAGCTGCACTTTGTCCCTCAGGAGACAAGACTGCCACAGTTTGGGCGAGAGAAGCATCATCTCTCTCATCAGCCCTGCACAACAGCAACAACAGAAGCAACAGTGGGGTTTCTCTCTGGAGAGGATGGGAAATGCATGATTCCTGAGCAAAACAAGAGCTCCTCTGCCCTCATGCCCTCTGGGAAGACTGACTTCAAGCTGGCTGTCTCCCCTTCCCTTCGGAGAGCAAGTGGAGTTGGAGCTGCCTGAAGCCAAGGATTTCCACAGCTCATGCAGGCTGTGTGCAGGCAGGAGATGCAGGGCACACCCACACCCTGCACCATTCCACCTCCCTGCTGGAAACAGCCCCTGGTTCAAAATCCCCACCGCCTTGGGAAGATACTTGCTCCTTGTCTCCTGGGAAAAGTTTCTCCTTGTGGAATCGGAAGTGGTATCAGGCACAGAGCAGATGTTGGCAGCTTCCTCACTCCATGGAAATACGGAAGTAGGAAGCCCATTTAGACAAACAGTTCCACATAAATCTTAGCCTGATGTTTCTTGCCTGCAAGATCTCTGCAAAGGGTAAATTGAACTCTGCTTCATTGACGAAACCCAGTGCTATTAGTTATACCTGTCTTGACTGCAGAGCTGCTTTGGGTGAGAAAAGAAAAGCAGTATGGCCCCGGGAGAGAGAAAGAAATCAGAACATAAATGCAGGTATCAAAGCAGAAAAATGCAGAGAGTGGTATTAGCCCAGGGTATGTTGGAGAAGAAAACAAACTCTTATCACAGCAAGAGCAGAGGAAACCATCCCACCGAAGGGAGGAGACAAGGAGGACAGCCGACATCCTGCGGAGAGGGAATCTAAGGTCTGGGGGAGGGAGAGCACAACCCCAAAGGCATGGCACTGGGAGGGGATGCGGCTCTTAAAGACGCAGCTTCCCTGCACGGCGGGGCGGCCGAGGGAGCGGCTCCCAGGCCGGGGAGGCTCCGGGCAGGGCTGGGAGCGCCCGCCTTTCCAAGCCAAGGGCTTTACAGCCTCTTTGCCATCCGCAAAGCCCCACGAGAAAGTGAAAGCCTCAACACCCACCTGGAACCTGGTCGGATGAAAATGAATTGTTAAAAGAAGCTGAAATTTATTGCCTTTAAAAATTTATTAACCGGACAGGGAGAACAACTTTCTGCGGGAGCAAAGTTGGGAGGCAGCAGCTGGAGATGGAGTCTTGCCTTTGAAGGTGGCCTTCTCCAGGAGGGAGCTGGTGGCTCCAGGGGTCAGAACACCCCAGCTCCCACCCAGTGCCCAGTCCCTTTTTGGCAGATGTTGAACATCCAAAGGACAACGCTGGGGCACCAAACAAACAGTAAGGACACCCCCCCTTTCAGTGTACAAACCTCACGAAGGATGGGCACACTGGCTGAACCCTGCAAGAGCCGCAGCAGCCTGTTTGCTCTGCTTTTGGAAGGAGCAGTCACCAGGCTGCCCTCAGGCCCTGGATTTTCAAGATATGGCTTTTTTTATAGCTGGGAGTCGAGAAGTGATTCCTGCTCTGACCTCTAGCAGGGGAGGAGTGACGCTGTGAGGATGAGAAAAGGAGGAATGATCCAGGGGAGGATTCCCAGCAGTGAGTCAGAGGGGAAAGAGACTGAGGTGGAACTGGTAAAAATAGTTCGGGGAACAGGGACAGGTCCTGAAAGAAAAGAGTCTTTGTGCAGAGAGGATAAAATAAAACCAGAAAGGGCTGGAGTGGCACCACAACGATGGAAATGAAACTGAAGACCAGGAAGAAAAGGCAGGGGGTGAACACAGAGAGGTTCCTGTCAATCCTTGTGGTCAAATTTTAACACCATTGTAACATTTTTGTAACACTGTAACACACAAAATTTAAGATTTTTAACGCCGGGTCTTATCGGAGGCCTCGCTACTTCTAACCATCTGCCAGAGTTGTCTGCACTGGCAGGTGGGGGTGAAGACTTTCCCCCGTGACCTCAGCTTCTGATTGTGTTCTTTTGTCCAAAGGGTGGACTTGAGGCAGAACAGCTAAAGGAGGACCCTGTTTGTCCACTTCTGATTTTAGTCACACCCTGGTAAGTATTTTCTGGGGAGTCCACCTCACGTTGGAGTTGGTAAGGAGTAAAAATTCCTCCTGGCGCTCCTACCCACTGGCATACTGCTTGACAGCAACTACTACTCTGCCAATTTGGATTCCATCCCTCAGTGCCCAAACCTATGAAAATGAATGTAGCCATTTGTCTTGTCACTTCCCTTCTGCTCCAGGGGTTCTGTCACACAAGCAAATTACAATCACAATGAAAGGGACTAAACCCAGCGTGCTCTTGGACTTCTCACAGGTCCATCCCTGCTCTTCACCTGCTGTCTATCCTCTTCTGTGGGCCTTCCTCTACCTCATGGATTTTCTTTTGAACTTCTATTTTTCCTGCCTGTGGCTGAACATTCTTTCATGCACATTTAATTCGTGATGTTGGCCACACCAGTGTTCTCTATGCAACAGAAGCAATTTGCTCATGTTGATTTACTTTTTAGAGCTCCTTACATTTGTTGACTGAGATGTGAACTCTTGCTCATGTCTATTGAAACACACAAAGAGTACTATAGCTCAGAGCTGTGACCCAGTCCAGAGGAAAACATCTTGGAGCTCTGACAAAAGTGCAGGGGAAGTCCTCCTCTGATCCCTGGGCTGTGGTTTACAAACCAGATGGTAACTTTTATGTATGTATGGCCTTTTTTAACCACACTAAGACACTTATTTGCAGAAGACCTGCCCTGATGATAGAGGCTCCGTGTTTGCAAACAAACCAACCTGTCAAGATAAAAACAAAGTTCTGCTTTAAAGTGTGTTTCACTGGAAACAATACCAAACCCAACTCCAGCCATTGTATTCAAAAGAGAAGCAACCTCCCCAAGCCCCATATCTTGGAAATCCCATTATCTCAGCAGCAAAGACTATCAGGGACCAAGCTCTGTGTCAGAGCTGTCCTCTTAGAGCTGAGTCACATGGTGTCTGCATCAGGGTGTTTTGTAGGAGTGGGAATACTGCTCTTCTGTCCTGGCAAAGGCTTCCACGCGGAATACAGATGCTGCAGCAAAGCTGGCTGAATAAAACTACAAAAACAGCCCTGCCAAAGAGAAAAGCAAGTAGCTCCAGCAGCCCCCAGTCTGACTGTGCCTGCTTAGCTGGATGTGAGTGTGCCTGCATGAGGATCACAGTGCTACTCACAGCTGGTGTGTCTGTGGTGGCAGACACACCTGGTGCACAGCCACCTACACCTACAGAGCTCTCTTGTGTTATACTGTTCCTTGCCATGGCACAAATGGTGTATTGTTCCTTGCCATGGTGTACAAATGCTTATTCATAAAGTAACAAACTCTGTGGTGACTCCTTCACATGTGATGTGAGAAGAGAAAATGGGATTTTGTTGCATTAAAAAAAGAGAACAAAATGCTAACTTATCAATATTTTTATTGTGCTGGTTAACCTACCTCAAACAGGTACACAACAAGGCCAAGCAATTGTGGAGTGTGTTTGAGCTGAGAAAGAAAAAGGGAAAAAAAGAAAAAGTTCTCTAAAAGAAAGTTCAGATACATTTCAAAGTGCTGCAGCTCTCAAAACACCAAGGGAGTTTTATCAAACTTCCCAGCAAAACTTTCCTCTGAGAGGAAATAGGGCAAGTGAGATTTCAAAGGGAGATCTGAGATGATGACTGAAAAAACCTCCAACCCTGAGCCTCCTGAATGTGCATTTGTCCTGAGCTCTATGTAGCATGGCTACTGTCAGGCTGTAATTAAGATGAAAATATGCACTAAGCTCATTGACTAAAGTTCTGGAATAATCTTGGCTGTAGTTGAGACCTTAGATTCACCCGAAGCACCTGAGTTATCACAAAGCAGTGATTCACCAACCCTTAAAAAGAGTGCAGCCTTTAAAAAAATTTTATTATTTAATTTCTCTTCTAATTAACAGCAGGTAGTGAATAGGAAAGTGTTTATCCTCCCCCCCACCTCAGCTCACTATCCTGCTGTGTTATGACAGATGGAATGTTAATTAACGTGACCTGGCACAGAATATTTAATTCAAGACAGAGTATCATGGAAACATCTGACTGCCTCAGGGCTGGTCACCTAGCAGGTACACCCTGGAAAACCCTCCTGTGCAACTGTCCCGTGGGCACCCATGGCTTTAGCTGAGCTAATCCAAGAAAAGGTGAGAGGCTGTGCTGACAGGAGGTTTCTGAAGGCTCCGGGGGGCTGAAGCCACACGCTGAGAAGAAGAGGTTCCTCAGGAAGCAGAGGTTTGTGAAACTGCCTCAAGACCATCCATCCCTGGGTGACCTTTCCATTCAACAGCCAGGTGCCTCTGCAGTGGGAATGCTGTGTCCCTGCTCCATGCCCTGTGTGCCTGGACTCTTCTCTCTCTGTGCAAGTTGCAGCTGTGCCAGCCCAGTACACCCAGTGTGCCCACTCAGTACACTCAGTGTGCCCAGTACACCCAGTGTGCCCACCCAGTACACCCAGTGTGCTCAGTACAGCCACAGTGTGCCCAGTACACCCACAGTGTGCCAGCTCAGTACACCCAGTGTGCCCAGTACACCCAGTGTGCCCACCCAGTACACTCAGTGTGCCCAGTACACCCAGTGTGCCCAGCCACAGCCAGCCTGGAGCCAGGGGTCAGGACTCCAGCTGGCCTCAGCAGCTGCCAGGGGACATGACCCCGAGCACAGCCCTGCCCATGCAGATCTCCCTCCCAGACAGGCTGTCCCCCAGCACATGCCTGAGGTCTCCTCCGACAGAGACTGCAGGGAGTATTTAAAGAGAAACCACATGGAGCATGACTTTACAAATCCTCAGACTAAAGCTCATGCATCCACGTGGTTGCAGAGTAAAACAACAAACAAACAAACAGTCAGTGCAGGGTTTTTAAAGGTCTGGGTTGCTATAGAAGGACTTGAGAGGGGATGTGACTGAAAACTTGACGTGAAGAAAAGCGCCTGACTCCACTATTCTCAGTCAGTCGGCTCCAGCCCAGTGAAGGCAAGGAGCAGGCAAGTGCTGAATTACAGGTTATCCTGTTATTTTTGTAGTAATTGGTGTGAGGTTATGAACTCCTAGACCTGATTTGGGCACCAGGACAGCAGCTGCTTGGAGACTGAGGGGTGCTGAGCCCCTTTGTGTGCCCAACGTGAGCTCAGGTGGAGCTGTGCACACAGGAAGATGCACAGTTTTTACACCAGTGTCAAAATGTGAGTGCCTCAAAGTGAGATGTTGAGTCTGTCACAACTCAGCTGTGATTTTTAAATCAAGGGTATTCCTTTAAAACTGTGCTGTTTCTTTGCAAATACAGGGAGATCCTGACATGGCGAAGAATCATTGCCAAGCTGCCCCCAGCCCTGTAAGCAAAAGATTGAACTTTCTGTTATCTTTGAAAATACTAATTTAACAGATGAGTTACCAGATGCTATCTCTTAAGAGATTTGGGACAGTGATTTCTAATAACTTTAACAAATATAGCAGCATCATGCAGGCACGCACACACAAACACGTCTTGAAATGTAGGAATCAAAAAGCTTCTCTAGCTGCAAAATGCTACATACTGTTTTTGCCAGGAGCAGCCTTCCTGACCACGGATATCTGAAAGACAGAGTGGTCTTTGGGTACTATTTAGTTCCAAAGGGGCTATAAAAGGCAGATGGTCTCATTAGAAACAATTTATGCATATATATTTCTAGGAGTTGTACACTGCCAGAATAGGTTTAGCTCTTTCACCATACCGAGGAAAATATCACCACTTGCAAATGTTTCCAGTTTGCAAAATAATGACCTATCCAAAGTAGCTAAGCAACTAATTACTCAAATACTAGAAGGTTATATGCCAATATTATCACATTGTTGGTCTCCTGGGCAAACAACTTCACATTCCTCAAACTGCCACACAGTGTCATTAGATTGTGCAGGAAAGTCCTTTCTGAACAGTACAGCAACAGCAGCCCCAGTGCCCCTGTGCTTATACCATCATTTCAACTATTATTTCCAATCTCCAAGTCAAATCACTTATTAATTAGAGAGGCAACTCCAGCGAACCCAATTACCTGCAGGCAGTTTCTTCCCAGATGTGAAGCCTCTCTTGGAGATGGACCATGATGACAGTTGCTGGGGAATGTTTGTGATTTTTCTCTCCAACATATCAACTTTTACACTCAGCTCTGGCGATACTTCTTGTGGCCCCTGCCCGCGACGTGTCTGCTGGATGCATTCCTCCCCCAAGCTCCAAATCCTGGAGAATTCAGCCCATACAGCCTCAGGATGTGTAGAGACAGCCACGCACAGGCATGTGTGCTTTTAAGGCCTGCACTCAATGTCTTTGAATGTTTCTCGGGGGTAGAGCAGGCAGAGCACAAAGAAAGCAGTGATGAATTGTGCAGAGAAGTGGGGTTGGCTCAGGAAATTGCAAAAGACAGCAGTTCGAAGACTTGGTTTCTGGATTCACTTAAAACAAATAAATACTTCTGATGATGGATTTTTGACCAAAAAGGCACAGAGAAGATCTGTTTTGGAAGGGGGAGGGGAGACAGTGCATGTATACAAGTGTTGGAAGATTGGATGTGGTGTTTATAGTCAACCTAGGGTGTGTCTCATGTCACATGCAGGGTGGCAAATACTTGGCAAAAATGGTCTGTCCTCCGGAATAGCTGAGGAAATAACAAATACTTGGGACTATGCAAAAGAGGTTGCATATGGGATATGAGGAAGGAGTATGGGGATTAGGAGGATGTACCTGTTTTCTTAGATAACCTTCTCCTGATATTGTATCTTCAGGATGGCTGAGCTTCAGTTCAGACATTCCCTCGGGAGGCAGTCACTGGCACTAATTTTGCCCATACAAAACACAAGTGTGCTTGAGACATGAAACTATAGAAAAATCTGTGTCAGCATGAGCAGTTGCAAATTATGGTCTAGTTTCCTGAAAATAGCCTTGCCTTTGCCAGGCACTTGTGTGGAACCCATCCCTGCAGCATACAGTTTGTAGTGTATGTCTGCACCACCCCAAAACTGTAACAAAATATTTTGCCATCGCTTTCCCTTCCACACTCATTCCCAGTCACCTTCCCCTCACCCTGCTGCTGTGGGCCAGCAGATTCCCTTGTAAAGAAGCTGGGATTACCCAGCTGAAGCCATGTGCCTTCTTTCTTCTCACATTGCCCTGAGAGACAGGGTGATGCTATTTTGCAGCCTGTGAAGTCAAGCACAGAGGGTAGTGGCCATATTCGAGGGTATTTACGCATCAGTGTCACATGGAAAATCTGCAGCAAGCAGATACTCAAATCCATATCTCCTAAATCCAAGGTTAGTAGATTAATCATTTCCTTTCAGCGATCTGTCCAACAGCAAAGCATTGCTGAATTTGTATTGGATTTCTCCAGGAAGAATTAACCACTGACATACTTTTGCCTTACAGGTGATACAAAACCACAAAAAACAAGGGGAAAAAAATAAGAGAGTAATTACATCATAAATATATATAGCTTAAGCCCTTGGCTTAACCTGAGCTCTTCAGGACTGATCCTCAGTTTGCTGCAAGTTATATTTGCTAATAGAAAACTAATGAAAATAAATAACTAACTTAGAAAAAAGTTACTTTTGCCAAACAATACAGGAAAGGAAAAAAGGGACATAAGTTGGAGCTCGATCTCCCGTGTGTTAACGAATCAGCCTACCAGATTTCTGTGAGCAATTCCCAGGGGTCCAGCACTGCTGCACAGGTGCAGCATGGAGCACCCAGGGTATCTGTGTGCTCTGGTTCGTGCTCCCACCCATGTGAGGCGATCCCCATAGCAACCTGCTGCCACGGCGATACAGAGCCTGGAAAGGTCAGCCGGGAAAACAACAACAGTATTTCACAAAATCTCTAAAACAAATACTATTTTGTTTCGGTGACAGGGAAATTAAACACACTCTAAATTCTGACAGACCGAGGACATTCAGGCCTCCTTTCAAAACGTGGCAGGGAAAGCTCCCCAGCCTTTCTGTACTATGGAGAATCCACCTGACAGACACAACCCGCAAGTGAAATTTTTGATAAAAACGAACTGGGCAGAGCATAACCAAGTCCTTCTTGCTGCAGGTCCATCTTTTACAGCCCATCATATTTGATGAAATAAAAGAATCATGCAGATCACCTCTACCTGTAGTTCTGCAAAGCAGATACTACTTATCCACAGGAAGGCCAGCAAAAATGCAACTTGCAGCCATACAAATCCTTCCTCACACTGAGCACATGAAGGAAGACACAAACCCCTTATTTAAAACTGGGAAACCATCTAAGTAGCATTTATTCCAACAACTATAAACCAGTGCCATTTACAGAAAGTTCATGCCTCTTTTAGCAGTTGTGCCAAGGGGGCTTTTTAGCTATTAATGGACCATCAGTCACCACAGCTTAACACTTCAAATGATTGGGAGGGACAGGTGTGGGCACACACAGGTGGGGAACACAGACTTTTAACTTTTCACTCACAGAAGAAACCTCTCCTGGCATCTTTGACCTATGACCAACCATTCATGTTCCCACAGAGCTGCTCTCCTCTTCAGAACTGTCCTCTGGTGCTGTGACTGGTTGGGACAGGGAAAGCCAGGAATGAAGAGCTATAGGAAGACCAGCACAGCATCTCTTGGTGTTTCCTACCCCAGGTGGCAAACCAGATGTAAGCACCTAAGGGGAGGGTTTCTGAAAGCCAGTGTGTTTAGTTCTGGGAAAGTGAATGCTCTGGAGGGAGAGATCATGGCCCCTGATGCCCTGGAGATGGGAAGATTCACATACCTATCTATCTTACACTGAAGGTTATCTCCAGAAGGGTGTCCTTCCCTTATTCTTTCTGGTCCTGTCAGATCTGTCTCTGTTAAATCAACATTACTGACTCAGGACATGAGATAAAGCCAGAGGCAGGGGCAGCCAAAAAAAAAAAAAAAGAAACACTCATTGTTTTGAGCTTGAGAGCTTGAGCAAAGAGTATTCCAGGGGAAGATTCTTTACCTTTTCTTCAGCCTGTGGCGGGGGTGGGGGCTGTGAAAGCTCCAAACCCAGAATCTGAGCACTCCCATGGTTAGAACATTATAGCAGGATGCTGTAACCTAAGCTGTCTTCCTTTCTTCTCCACACCCAGGCCCACGAGCACTCTGGCACTGAGGAATTTCTGCATGGAGCCTGGGGATAAAAACCCCATTTATATTGGAGGAACTTTTATCAGAGGACTGCACAGTTCCTTGCTGTGGCCTGGTATCACAAAGACACATATCCCTCTTTGTCCCCCCCTTCACTTCAACTCTGTGCCCTTTACTGCCATTCCCAAAGTCAGAGAAGAGAATTTTGGCCCAAGCCTTTACAGAAGATAAAGTCTAAATGTCAGGTGTCTCCCTAGGCAAGCAGCAAACATTCCTTTCACCACAGAGCACTAGAGGATGAAAAATTAAATCCAAAAGAAAGCATGAACCATCCATATATCACTCCCTAGGCTTCGCAATACTAACCTCTAACCAGTGCAACAAACATCCTGTGCTCAACCTGAGAAACAGTCAAAACACTAAAACATTTAAAAGGCAATAAACCAGGTCAGGGGAAACAACCTTGACCACAGCAGGCTACTTTTAAGGAAGTGACCCGACCTTGTGACAATGGAAAGGGCATAAAATGGGGTAAAATCTCACCAAAGACACTACCTATGGTCAGAAACTGGTGATAGAAGCCAGGGAAAACTAAGGCAGAGCTGATTATGCCACCAGTATGACAGAGAGAAAAACCCTGTGGTTTGGGGTTTTTTTTCATAGTGTTCAAAGTGCAGGAAGGCATCCCACTGCAGTATTAAACATGAGAAGAGATTTTAAAAGTAAAATCATGGGGTGTATATAGCAAGAGGAGACAACAGAACCACTCTGCATATTGCCATCATCTCTATTATTTACAGGTTGTTGTGTCTTCTTATTTAGGATATATTCTGTTTGGTACAAGGGTCAGCCTGTGATCTATTTTCATGCAACATCAGATGCGATCCCACAAAAATAGAAATAAACATTACAATTTTTAAAAATAATTTGTTAACTATAAGTGGACAGATGAATAAGCTGAATAAAGCCCTAAGCAGTTCCAGTCTCCATTCCCAGCAGACTTCATTTACCTCTAACAATGAACTAAAGGATCTGTTTCTTGGTTTGGCAACCACAATGTAACTTGCCCTGCCAGCAGACCACTGTTGACTTGGATAACATGAAAATTCATATGGGATGTGCAGATGTATTTCTGTTGCTTGAGTTGCAAGGAGAGTTTGGGAAGCCACTCCTGTGGAAGTGTGGGGGTTATATTTGGGATGCTTGTAGAAGAATGCTCTGTCTGTAAGGTGCACAGGTATTGAACGAGGTGGGGAGTGCTTGGGAGAGATGCAGCACAGCCCTGGAGCCAGGACTTGTGTGTTTGCACGTGCAGAGCCAGACTGGTGGAGAGATATCTGAGATTCAGAACATTTGCTTCTGCCATAGGGTTTGTCCATTATAGCAGTTGTTGGAGAACTGCCTGGAAGATAAATGTCAGTGGGGCACAGGCAAGTGGTGAGTGCAGATGAGGACCTTGTGACACTGTGGGTAACGGAGCTGGCGTCTGACTGAGCTGGATGCAGTTGCAAATGTAGTAACAGAATTTCCTAAAAGGCAGCACACTGGCTTGTGACCTCCACTAATGGTCTGAGCCCACCTCCTTGCTGCCTTTCCACTCAGTCTCCTGCCCGTGCAAGATCAATGCTTTGTGCCTCTGTAGTTCTGGGTCTACAGGTGTGTGCACGCTCCAGGTGTCTGTGGCTGCATTTGGGAGTGAAGGGGTCTGTCTGCACAGGGTGTGGAGTAACTCTGGTATGCACAGGAGGCCAAAAGAGAGGGAGCAGAGGGAGCCCTGTGCCTGGTGTGAGGGGCTGTCTCTGGCAGTGTGTAGCTGAAGGGTATGTCTCGTCTGTATTCTGGTGAGGCTTGCAGAGGCTGGCCCTCATGTAAAGGGTTGTCTGAGCCCTGTGTGCAAAGCAAGGAGGGCAGATGGGAGACTGCAGAGGGGCTGTGGATGAGAGGAAAATTGTGTTTGGCCGCTGGTCCATATGGCCAGGTGGGCTGTGCCTGGCTCTGTGCGTGGGTGTCAGCAGCAGGGCGGGCCCTGGGGAAGTGCTGACTCTGGAGGTGATGGTGGGGGCTGGCTGGAGAGGGGCAGTGCAGAACTAGGGGCTGTGGGGAACAGAAGGTTGTGGGGGACTCGTGATCCTCAGGGGAGCAGCACTGCCAGGTGAGCAGTGCCACAGGCAGGGCACTGGGGGCAGGGTAGTGTGGACAGTGGGGCAGCATG